>QLPN01001814.1:0-98137 GCA_003314395.1 Albatrellus ellisii | reverse complement strand
ACGAAAGTTTGCGCGCGCGTCGGCTTCTGCCGAATTGCCTAAAAAGGAAATAGTAAGTCGTGCATGCGCCAGTTTGCAATTCCAACATTCATATGGTGGGTGGTGTTAGGACATTTCTTTCTTCCCTTCTTTCCCTTCTATCCTTCTACTTCTTTGCCATCTAACCTACCACTTGCACAACACATTGCTCTTTGTGATCCACTTGATTCTGGACCCTATGATAACACATTTATACTGCTACTTTTGAGCACCTTGCTTTTGTACTATAAAAAGTCCTCAGACATGATGGGACACCTCAATTTTGATCTCTTATACTTTGTACTGTTGAAATGATGCTTCGTACTCTCTGCTGAGACTCTATATCCTCTGCATATCTCTATTCTCTCATACACTTCATCTATCTCATGTGGAGAACTGGGCAGGGTGGCAAATGACATATATAGCACAGCACAGAAAGAATATGTATTGCAGCAAAAGGAGATAGTGGCAATGATAAGGGATATTCCCTTGAGGAGACAGAGCAGTGGGCCAAGGGACCACATCTGATGAGAGAGAACGACGAGGTTGTACAGATGAGGGTACACAGAATAGATGAGAAGTTGCTACAAGAGACAGGTATGTCAGAAAGGAGGTAGAGTAGCCAACAAGATACATACCTCAGCAGTAGATAAGAGTGCTGAGGTATGTGGACAAAAAACGAGAGGTTTATACAGCTCAATCACAATAAAGTTTAAAAGGAGCTCAACTATAAAACCAAAAGGTAGATCCCAAAAAAGGGAAAGAGAGAGTGATGTGATCTGCAGGGGACTAGACAAATACTAATATGGATAAGTATGATCAGCATCGTATAGTAGGTAAAATTGACATCTCATCTCAGCAATGTCAAGCCTATTGCACCATATCAATGGCCTGCTTTTTGTATCCTTTGTACTGGCCACTTTTGAGTCTCATCAATTTCAGTCATGTATTCCATTATGTATATAAAGGGACCAGCAAAGGAGGAACTATTGGAGATTACAGTGATGTGTGACAGCAAATGCATGACTGGGCAACTGGGCAACTAGCACAACTGTGCCACATGGACCTCTTGCAGGACTCAGGGACAATACAGATGGACCCATTACTTATAGAAAAATTTCCTCACATAGTTTTCTTTCTCCTCAGTCTTCTACAAAGAGACTGAGAATATATTCTCTTCTTTCCACAGTTGGCTGTGCTCTATTTGCAAAGCAACCTCCTTCAATAGGAACCTCTATAAGCTTGTCCACTTTGCAATCTACTGTTTATCCATCCATTGTCAGTGCTTCAGTCTGAAACTTCTGTTTCACTATCTGCTTCATTGCTATACACTATTATCACCCCATATGTTCTCATTGGTCATAATAATCTGTCCCTCTGTTGTATTAGAGTATACTATCACTCTGGTAGTTGTAGCTACTCTTCCACTTCCACTCTACTCTGTAGTTAGTGTTAGTTAGTGGCCTGAGGGCAACCCTTGTAACCCTAGGGATCAACCCTTAGCAGAATACTCACTTCAGCAATAGGGAGAAAAGCTGAGGTGAGATAGTGTATGTAGAGTGATATAATATATGGAGGACAACAATGAATAAGAGCAATAAGAAGGGGAACAAGGAGAAAGACAAAGAGAAAATACAATAGTATCCTTGTTCTATGGTGAGGCAATGATGTTGGAGGCAAATAATAGGAGATAGGGAAGAATAGAAAAACAATGGGAGCAATGTAAATAGATGCCTCACTGACTGCTGTAGATATGGCAAAAAGGCCCTACCCAGCCAACTGGTTGAACACAAGGCTCCCTCTATGACATGAATGGCCTGCCTGACAACTGGTACAAGTTACCTTCCAGGGTTTTGTGGAAACTTATTCCTCCTAAGGAAGAGTCAGGAAACACTCAGATCTGGGACTTACAAGTCACACAGAAAGACAGATGTTGAGATGAAGTCATGTTTCTGAAAGCAGGACAAGGAAAAGACTCTAATGTAAACAGGGGGTGTTCATGGTATGAGAACATGCTGACCTGCAGTGGGGTGTGTGAACTAATACGTAATGTGACTGATCCTGACGTGTGGTAAGCTATGGGCATAGGACTCCATGTCCCACACTACTTGCACGTGTGTGTAAGAAGTATTTCCTCGGCAGTGAATACATTAAAACTGTGAGGGTGAAAGTCCCCTCAAATACCATGCCTACAAATCGACACTACCACAGGTAGTGGTCTACTCAAATAAGTGCCCCACCAAAAAAAAACCAGAAGATAGTCGTACAGACTCGTTCTCGACAATAGAGCCTCAATCACGAGTTTGCGACACTCGGTCGGGATAGACGCCTGTCTCTGCATTACGTTCGTCTTGTTCTTCTGTCCCAAATTCTCTGATATCATCTAGCTCGATGCCGTTTCAACATCCCTTGCTCAACATTCCACAACGCAACCCGTCGTCAGCGGACGTGAGGGCAGAGCATCACCATCCCCCCCCGAATGCAAGCCCTTCGCGATGCTATCACCCGTACGCCTCGCTCACCCACACACTATGCAATATACGAACGAGACGGCGTCGACGTCGACGTCCTGCAGCAGCGCTCCCCCTTATATTGAGCTACTAAAGTAAGTAATAATACTTTGATCACAAGCACTATTACTGTCACGGCTCACCACATTTGTTTTCTTCACCCGCCCTTGCTATCCTCTCTGACACTCCCTGTCATCTATTGCATTGTAGGACGCCCCTCCGATGACGCCGGATGTCGACAGCGTGAACGAGTATCTGTTTTGTATGTATTGCCGACGATTCCATAGTCGACTGACTGGGCCCTCTCTGTCCAAGACCGCTCTTCCCTACTTTTTCTCCATCGATCATGGCTGACGCACTCACACAAACAACGAGACGATCACGGATGGGGCTCGCTTCGTGAATCTTGCGCGTGTGTGAGCTGCCATGTGGCTGATCCTGCTTTGCATACCGACCAACCAGCGCCCATCCTGTCACACCCACCCAGCATCATTATTGGCACCCAATGTGCGCCCCAGACATGCGAAACGAGCCAGCTTTTATGTGCTCTAGGCGTGCTTTGGCCATGACTTGTTAATTGGTCCCAGCCCCGCTTCTGCGGTCACCACACTGCCTATCCCATCTATCGACCCTCACAACAATGGCCACTGCACACGTGGGCAACCTGAAGCAAGTTGTGATTGTGTGTGTTGATTGCCACCGCTCTGCTGGCTCTACTCTTCCCTGCTATGACCACGACCACCCCCTATCTTAACCCTCACCCCCACAGCGGCGGCCTACTCGTACGCAAACGATTAACATAGTATAGTGCGCACTCATCTCATGTATTCTGTGTGCGCGTCGGTCAAAGGTACTTACCCTGCCCGCCCTCACTCTCTGTGGCGACCACCCGCCTACCCAACCCTTAAGCACCACAGCACACAGCCATTTCAAAGGAGAATGGTACAATATATCTGACGGTGATGTGGAAGAAAGGGTCATGGCGGATGAATTAAAAGAAATAGTTGGTTAACCGCGACACAGCCTTAATCTCGACCATGGCATCAGCATCATAGTAAACATTGACTAAGTCTTACTTATAGCTCATCCATCAGCCAACCTTGCCAATACATCCTCCCCGCAACTAGGGCTTCAACCTATTTCTGCGTGCCCTGCCGCTCGCCCAAAGTTGCACGCAGAGCAATGCGTCAGGCGGTAACGAAACGTGAAGCTTCGGCGCGGAAGAATCCCAGGTATGAGACGCTGGTCAACTTCAAGCATGCCATCGAGACGTCGTTCCCTTCCGGCGACTTCAACGGCCACTGCCATTTTACAAATGTATCGCTCCAGACATGTACTTTCTGCTGACCATTCTTAAATGCTAACATAGAAGCAATGCCGCATACCGTCGTCATGTATCCTCAGTCCACAGATGACATCGTCAAGATTGTGGAAGGTTACCAACAAGCGCAGAACGCCTACTCTGGCGGGTCCGTCTTGCATAGTCATTTGTTTGGTGTATGCTTTTCCCCAGTCGTCTGACATTAGGAACGCGTAAAACCTTGTCCATGTAGTATAAGGAAGAACGGATCTCCGTTGGCACGTGCATCATGATGGACATGATCATAGTAATACGCGGTTCGTATTGTTGATCGTTTTGACATCGTTGTACTAACGGCCATGCAGGGCCACACATCTAGATCAATAGTGCTATTTGAACTGATCTGTTACATTCCGACAAGAAGGCGCGGACATGTCATGTCAGTCAGGCATTGGGTGGAAAGAAGTCAACGAGATTCTTAAAGAAAAGGCAATTCCCCGATGCATTGCAACTTTACGGTATCATAATGCCCTCTCCGCCCTTCAGCTTGTCCCAGCACCCAAGCAGTGCCGAGCACGGGCTATTCTGGCAGCAAAGTGTTTCCTCAGTCTGAACGTCATCATGATTTGATCTCGTCGCAGCCAGCGTAGTGCGATACACCGCCAAGGGCGGGTCCTTCAATGTAGTTTATATTAATAACCTGACATAAGATCGTACCCTCAATGTGGCTGACGTTGCAATTGTCGAAATACGTCGGCGATCCCACAATCCTCCGCAGGGTTTGATCTCGCGTAGTCGTCCCTCAGCGCAGGAGGGATGCTTGGTATTGTGACAGATGGTAAGCTAGCGCCAATCATTCTGCTCAACCAAGCCACTGCAGTGACTATTCAACTTCTGCCTGTGATGTCGAGCACAGTGGTGACCGTCCGCTTCGTCTATACAGGAGATGGCGGTTCATGCGCGACGTGAAGAACGATGGCGACGACCTGACACAATAACCATCGCAAGTCATGTTTTATTCATTGTGTATTGCACCCTGTCACTGAATGAGTCTACCACCTTAAGTCACGATGACGGACTTGCGCGGACTCCACCCTCTCACACCCTCCCCCAGTGCGGTGCGCGAGAACTGTTGCTTCGAACTCGAAGTCTACACTAAGAACCCCCTCCAGTAGATCTGGCCCAGCATGTAGAGCCCGTCGCGCCTATAAATGTCAAGGTGCCCCGTTTGCTGAACGTCCCGATGAGATCAGAAAGCCTGTTGAATGCCATTAGTTTGGCTGCATGTAAACTGTTTATAGGTGAAGTAGTAACTGGGTCCATGCAGGAATCTTGTATGCGTCAATAGGTAATCCACGAATAGAAATGAATGCTTCTACCACCAAAAATAGTCGACAGAGCCTATATAATATTATGAGGAAGCAGGTAAGGATAGAACCTGTTAAAAATGAAACGATAGCCATGGGGCCATCGGAGAAACTATTGGTGATTCCGTGCATGGACGGAAGGTTGGACACAGAATCCATCATACTTATGAAGGGGTCATGATTGGACACAATAGCAGAAAGCGAAGTCGCGATCGTGATTGCAAACGTGGAAACAGCTGAAATCCTCCACAAAACACACTCGTACCAAGTTGGAAAAAAGGCATTCCATCTCGATAAATGTAGACCTCCGTATACCATACTAAGGAATCCCAGTGCACAAAAAAAGTACGCACGGAAGCATCGTCTTCAACTATATCCTCGTGGTAAGAATAGTTACCGATCCTCATCATTAGGAATTCTTTGCGCGGGAGGTAAGATCCCGAGCCTAAGAAAGATTAGTATTAGTCTCCGACCCTCGATATGATACTATGCTTACGGTCAAGACGTATTATTAATCGACCATATTCATCAATTGCCTCGTCTGCTAACCTCCACCTCCGAACATCCTCTCGGTGAAGAACGACTTTATCCACCTCTTGCCACCGGAAGCGGGTCCCAGAGAGACCCTCGCCCCTGCGCAATTCCACTGGCCCATCGGCATTTGGTCGTACCCCCGATGGTGATGAGAGGTTCAGGTAAAATGCTTCACAACGCAGTTGTTGGGTCTCGTCCAAAGACCCCCCACTGATATCACTACACATCCACATATAGGCGCACAGACAGAGCATCGATTCATCACAAGGAACCAAGCACGAATCCATAACACCTAAAGGCTTTTCCCACCATAACAAGTAGATGGCCAGTGCGCAAACTGCATGGCCCAGGGTATTGACCTCCAGCAATGTGATAGGGTGGCCAGCCAGTCTGGCGATAAATTGAACACGAACCATACTACCTGCGCGTAGACAAGAGACTTCCCCACGGTATCTATCTTGCTTTTATCCTTGATGGAGTCTTCTGTAATACATGGAATGTAACCACATTCTGCGAGCAGGCGCACTCCGTAAGCTGTCAGCGTTACGCGAAGGGGTGTCATCTCGTTTCGAATGAATGGGTTTTCTGGGTCATTAATCTCCACGACAAATCCTCCCATTCCCGCGTAAAAGCCGTGGACTATAGTCCAGCGATCCTTTCTATCCTGTTTCTAAAAACACGTGATTGCATATCTGACTGCTCAGAAAAGGAGTGACGTACTTCGGGACAGCTGTTCACTTACTTATATCCGCCGAAACCCGTTGACGCCAAGCCGTATAAACGACGAACTCTGGTGCGAGGGCCCATAACATCCACATGACCTTGTCTTCCACCAGAAACACCCAGTGCCGCTCAAACATCCAACACAGCAGACGGTGACATGGCTTTACAAACCACCACACTCCCATCCATGACGAGAGCAACTTAACAAGTACTAGAAATAAAGGCTTCTCGTCCCCACGCGGAACATTGAGATGTAAGGAAGTCCACAAGCACGGAACTAAGGTGAGCATACAGCTCATGAGAAGACCGAATGTCCCTCGAGTCGCTGGTTCGGAAGCCTAGTGAATGATCTCTTGTGCATTTTGACTCCCAGAGACTGGAGCAAAGAAAGCGCTCATGAAATTGGCATTGTATGCGAGGAAGATGAAGAATGCGGACATCGCTAGCGTTGATTGTGTCAGAAGACAGTTCGATGAGCCGTCTCAAAGCGTGACTCACAATGACCAGATCAGCAGGCGGGGGTGAAGGCGAAGGTTCTGGAGAAGGTGTGAGAGGGGAAGGTAACTGAGCGAGAGCTTTTACTCGAGATGACCACGTTGCGGCCTCGAGACGAGGGTCTGTGCGTGAGCGCACTTGCACTGCCCAGCACAGAGTCATCAAAATATCTGGCGAATCGAGGGGTTTGTCCAGCTGTGCAGAACAAGTGGATTGAACCAACATTGGCGGTGTGAGGTGGACCTGCTGTCTAGAAGAGTCAGTTTGACACAAATGTATACCTGTTCTACTGGGTAATGTCTGTGTCGACGGACACGAGAGATTATTTATTTCGGCAATTTCGGCATCTGTGGCGCTCGTGGCCGCTGATAAGGAACTGAAGACATTTTGATATTTTTGGCAGCTACGGCGATGAATAAACCACCCCATTGGTTCCAACCGCAGCCTGTGCATGTATTGGTGTGAGGCCTGCAAGCAGGCTACTGACGACTACAGACATACGCTTGACGGCCCCGACAGTTCTCGGGTCTTCTATATGTTTTATGATCATGCGCCTGAACGATTTGGCAGCGCATAGTACGGTACGATTTCTATTTTACTCGTCATCGCTACGGTACGCGTGTACAACGCCAGGACCCTATCTTTGATACTTACTATACTAATATACGCGCATGCTTCAACTTGGGCCAAGCTCCGACACGAAGCGACATACATATGTGACTACGGTATAAAAGGAGGCCGGGGTGTGCCCCTCTCCTCAGCGATTAGAAGAGCTATCACGCAGATACTACGCTACCCAGAGCTCGCCGCTCTTCCCCTCCTGTACCTACGCAATCCTAATCATATCATCTTTCTTCCCTTTCGTGCTCAAGACCGGAGTCCGCTGCTCCTTGTCGTACACGTCTCCTATCTTCCTCTCACATTCTCGAACTCGCACGAAGACCCTCTAGCTTCCGCATATTGGACACGGGAGCTGCGATAGAATGGACAACGTGAATCTGACACGACTTTTGTAACTGCATAACGTCATGTGCGAAAGTGGACCAGAGGTGAAAGGAACTGGTGGTCGCGGCAGGAGTGCGGAGTGTCGTTCCACTATAGTGCGCTAGACAGAAAAGCTTTTAGTACAACCAAGTTGTCTCGGGTGTGCAACTTGAAAGCTGCTAGGGACGACAAACAACTAAGGCCTGGATCCGCTCATCAAGCCAGCCGACTGCGCAGGAAAGAAAGATGGTATGAAGATGGTCCCCAAGAACCAAGCACACCGTCGGCAAGAAGCCGGACAACGTGCACCACAGTGCTGGGCAAAGATGAAAAGGCAAGTGTATGCGCTGTGACTAGCATATGATAATGCGTAAGAGGGGGCACAGGTGTACATGACATGACGGCACGCAGAGAGGGTGATGGAGCGGGTGATGGCGAGAGTGAGGGCGCAGGGATGGGTGACAGAAACGACAACAGCAACAGCGAGAGGGTGGCCAGTATGGGAGGGAGAGTGGGTGAGGGCGAGGGAGAAGGCAAGGACTAGCAACAGCAAAAGCCACTAGGTTCGGCTGCACCTTCGCTCCGAGTCGGGGAAGTCGTCTTACATATTACGGCTCAAATGATAAGAACTCTCGCTCTGCAAAGTCTGTACACACACCATGGAGCAAGAGGTGTGACAAAGAGCCCGAACGACTCGGTCTATGCCTTCGTGGATGTGATAAACTTCTGGAAAAAAGAATAGATAATGCGTTGAAAGGGGAAATGCACACAAATTTGAAGGAAATATGCCTGTAAGCATTCATTTAATATACCTTGTGTTGAGGGCTGATCGCAAAACGGCGATGTGTTCGGCGCCAATAGCTCCCAGATTGGAATAAGAAGCGCAGCCGTGCAGATGGTACCGAAAGTCTTGCTGATTGTAGGGCAGTCGGGAAAGGAGAAGGCCGGGATCAACGTCTGCGAAACAATGAGAAAATGAGGGGCACGCCGAATATCATAATTTGGGGAAAAACAATTACCTCCTGAAGGTCAGCAGTGCCCAACAGCATCCAGGGAGTCATGCCCAAACCTGTCAAATAGTAATCGTCCAAGCCTTTACTTCTGATTGTTGGTCCTTTGCCTCTGCCTCGGGCTCCAGTCCAAACATCCGTTCCGTAAGGGAAATGAAGTAGGAAATGAAATGGCTGAGCGGAAACGGATGAGGCTGGGAAAGCAAAGGGAGCAGAAACACCCGAGGTCCTCGGCATGCTAGTCTACTAAGATGAGTAAGTCTGATATGCCAACATCAAAGCTGTCTCAATTGCCTGTCAGACAGTTCAAGATTGAGCGGCAGAGCGCGTAGTAACACCTCGGGCCCCATAGTTGACATGGCCATGCTGAGAGCCGCATCAGCCGCTTCCTTGTACTCAAAGTTCTTCTGGGCACGGATGTCGCCTATTTTTTTAACGAGCGGTAATAGGAGGGTCTCTGCAGCAGCCGGGGACATTAGAGATTGCCTAAACTGCAGATTTGATAGTAACGAAGACATTACGGATAGCAGTTCAAGCATCGAGAATGCAGAGTGAGCGAATCGAACGCCGTCTGCATCTGCGCAATTGTTCTGCTGGGTGCCGAATTCGAATATGGTTAGCATGACGAATGGTGAAGCGAAAGATTGGGTTACGGGACCTAATGATTTGGCAGACGCTTTCCATACAGCCGCACCACTGCTCCGTTCCGCTACGGAAACACCCGGATTCGCATTCTTAAGCGTGAGCATCACGTTTTTGAAGACATGAGCTCATGCTGGCGTAACGCGGTTGGACTTGGGTGGAGGTGAAGACGAGACAGCTTTTAGGATGTCGAAAATGGTCAAAGACACGTCAATTTCGTCATCGCTGTACATATTGAGCAAGTCAGAGAAATCAGAGCAGGTACTCTGGGAGTGGAAGAGGATACCTCGGTGGGGTGGTGAAAGGACGGTGTTGGGAAGTGACCGGGCAAGTCAGTCAAGTTTTGCATGCAAAATACTTGGAAAGAATTACTGTTGGCGACAGCCCGGAGCAGATGAATGGCGGCTTTGGTCAGATTCTCTTGGCTTTGATTTCGGCATAGCATTCGCGCTGTCGAGTGGAGTGACGTAAGTGCCAAGCTCAGTACTCGGCCCGATGTTATTGCATTTGACCCAAGTTGTCAAAATGCGTCGCAACAATCCTCCGCAGAACTCGATCTCACCAAGTTGTTCATCTGTGCAGGAGGAACACTTGGTATTGTGACAGAAGTATGCTGCTAACTTCCACCTGTTGGCTTTGAACATACACGGCTCGTCGGCGCGGAAGCACGAGGTTGCGGATCTTCTTGCCCACCACGGAATTTGAAGAGCTCAGGAGAATCAGAACAATATATGACATAGTTGGCATGATCGCAGTTCAGCGTATTACTTCTCCTGCAATCGCCATAGAGATGGTCCCTACAAGAACATCATGTTCGCCAAAACGGATGCCTTGTTTGAGGACGATGATGAAATATCCACACGGAATATTTCCAACCCCGATTTACTACAGAATGCCCCTATAAGGTTTGTGTTCATGCACATGGTTCCACGTACTTTTACCCAGGCTTTCGTTTAGCAGGGCATTACATGCTTGTTCTCCTCGGTATCGGGAGGGATAACTTCGCTTGGTGGTATTTCGCCCCGCAGCTCAAGTGCACAGGAATCAACAGTCGGGTTTCCTTCTGGAACGAGAAGGTGGGCCGACAGCGAGATTGTTGATGTCCTTACTCTGCACGTGTGGGAATGTCCTCATCCAGTTGACTGTGACGACGTCTACGATACTGTCTCCCTTTTCAATAACCTCGAACAGGTGGTAAGAGTCCATTCGGCGTATGAATGTTGGGGGCTGCGGCACTGAAGTTGAGTGGAAGGTCGGTAGGCCTCTTCAATGCTAGAACGTGTTTCCGGTTCTCATCGGTCTATCGTCTCTCTGTCCGTTGCTAATGCAGTGAGAGGCTGACCTCCCGGAAGTTTTGCATCTGGGAAGAGTGCAAGTCTCCTGCGAAGGGCGGTCTATCCCTGGAGATCCTTATGTTCTGAAAGGTGGGTCATTTCTTCTGGCTTTGGTTCACGGAAGACCTGAGTAAAGGGGTTTCGCTTCAGGATCATGTTCGTTAGATTATCGACTGGTTACTGTGCCACGAGGTCTATAGTGTGCCGAATCATATAAACGCTTGTTTACTGGTGAGGACTCGTGCTGCTAACTTCGCCTGATTTCCTTTCTATACAGTAGATAATCTCCTTTCTGCGCTATTTGGATTGCCATAGTTGCTGTCATACTGCACAGTCTCTACAACTCACGCATGGCAAGCAATCGTTCGCGCACACCGGGGAGGCTCCGTCCATCGCCAGGTTCTGGCGGACACAGGTAGTTCCCTGGCGGCGATTGGAACAATCGGAATGACCCCGCTCCTCCCTATACAAAGCACTCGTCTAACGACCCTGCACCTGCCGCTCAAAATGGACTGTTTGGTATGGGTTTTTGGAGCGGTGCTGCGTTGGGCGGCTTTGGCACCCACATGTTAAATCGCTGGGGAGGTTTCGAACATCGTACAAAGCTATTGGGAACACAAACGTACCTCTTACGCTTGCCCGCCAATCCAAAGTCCCCAACCAGACGATCTGTTCTCACGTCCTGTCAATCGTCCTCTTATCGTGATTATAGCGATGACAGAGGAGAGGGTCCTTCGCGTCTCGGTTCTATGAGGAGAAGTACAGATTATAGCGAGTCAAACGTCCGCTGACGATGTGTGCATTCATCAGCTTGACCTAGACTCGTCAAATATGATATCGCTCATGACCATGGTATTTCGTCAGCTCTATTGAGTTGTAAAACATGAACAAACTACTACCTGTAGCGTACGATATTGTATTGATGGAATGTTTCAAGGCATCACATGGTGTATCTTGTCCTAAAGCATGATTACAGGTCTCTAATTTACGTTGCACCTTGAGAACAGCTTGGCACAAAAGAGAGATACGAACAACGCTCCCCGATTGCAAGGGCTACGACTGTCGACGACGACAATATTATTCTTAAGGTTCCAGTTTAACATGATATAAGCGAATTACTATGTATAGTATGCGACTTTAAGATGCACCATCTCCTGATCAGCTGTCCCATCTCGCATGATCCCTCCAAACTGACCTTTCTATCATGGCTGGAGTTCCTGAAGCTCATATACACTGCACGCCTGCGAAATCATGAACATGCCAACGAGCGTGTGCTGATGCAATACCACCTAGTCAACAAATCTGGCCTTGAAGACAATCCAGACATGCTATTCAGCTTCGCACCGGACAAACTCTATGTGCACTTCCATTGGGCAGATGGCTTTGCAGTCACATATTTGGTGTTGCAACACTAGCAATCCCCTCACATAAATCTTTGTTAGTATGTGGTGACATGCAATACTGAGGTTATGATAGGTATGAGAGTGGCAAGGGCCAAAAGACTGTCATGGCTAGAATGACAGTCATTCTGAGCCTCACACAAACATGAGATAAGATTTTGCACATCATCTGGCTTCACTGATCATCATTACCCTCTGCTCAAAAAGAAGAAATGTGTGTGAGCTTGGTGGCAAACCTCATACAAGCCAGCCTTTCAACTGAAGCCCACAGTACTGAGTATTGCAGATTTCAGTTGAAAGATGGTTTGATGTTGTGGGGTTTGCCACAAAGCACATACCTCTTTCAAATTATATGGACATTACATTCATCTTTGGATTACCAGTATTGCAATGGGGCAATGGGTTCAACATTATGGTTACTGATGTGCCAGCCCAGATCAGAGTGTCAATCTCGATGCTCTCAAGACAGAGATCGTCCAGCAGCCTGTTGTCCTGGCCATAGTGGACGTCATGGAGGGTGATCAGACCAAGATCGTGGTGAGAGACTTGGTCGCGGAGCTGGGTGGTCACGATTTCACACTTACACGTGCTGTTTTCAGCGATAACAGTGATATAGGCGCATGGCTTGTTCAGATGGTCATGCATCTGTACGATGGGAGCCATCTCCGAGTTCAGAGTGAGTACCCATAAGTTCCCGGCGACATCAGTCTCATGATAAGGCCTTTATGCAGCTAGTGTAGCGCGGAACAGTTCGACTACTTACATGCAGTGAACGCCATCTATCCATGACGCCGTTGTTTTCTTACTCCTGAGCATAGCTGCAGAGCGGCGAGACAAGATTTCGATATACTAGCGGGCGATCTTCGATGACGAGGAGGCGATCATCTTGTGGCATTGCAAGGTATGCAGCGTCAAACATCGCAACTCGGAGGCTGGCACAGGTAGTCGATTGGGGGCCTGTCCAAAGGATTTCGGGCCATGATCTCTGATGATTGCTATGATGACGGCCGTGGAGCTAGGGAAACCCAGCATCGCGGTTAGCGCATATGCCCCAGTACACATAGACACCCCACTGCGTGCGTCTCTCCAACTATCCATCAGCCGCTGTATCATTGACATGAGGAGTGCTGACCTTCGCTCACGAATCCAGAACCGGATTTCATTGAAGGACGGGGAAAACCCGTAGGTCCATGGCTGACATGCCGAAGATGGTTTGTCGCGAGCGTTCGCTGCGGGGTCTGCAGAGATGGATTGACAAACAGGATTGGACGCCATTGCACAGTATCTCGCGCCGCGGCGAGCTGCAGGAGCATGCGAGTTTGGTGCCTTTCTTTTCCTTTGAGAAGGCGGGGTATACCACAGACCAGATGGTAAGTGGATGACTGTGGGTTGGTGGCGCAGTGACACAAATGGAACAAGGGGATGAAGAATGGCGACGGGGGATGGTGTCCGATTGGGAGCAAGGCGAGTCAATTATTGACGCTTCTGCAGGTGGAATAGAAAATACACACGTTGTCAACAGAATGTTGTGAGTCATATATTGTGGGGTCCAAGCGTGCGGCTGGTCTTTTTTTGTCATTATCACTGATTGACGATATGCCAAGGACACAACGCTTTGTCGGCGTGTATCCTCTTTGGTACCGGTAACCCTGGCGGCCCGCCCGTGGTCTTCTTGTTTGATTAAGAACGGTCACGAAGTGTCACCATCTCCGCCGCAATCTATGAAATGAACGGAAGTACTGATTGACGGACGTCGCCAGAAGCGGTCTTATGAGGGATGATCCGTGTCCTTTTCACAGGTCGGCCGTCCACATGCTACTTTAAGGAGGAGGATGAATTCCGCCGGTCGGTCCCAGCTTGACAACGATAGCCCGCGGAGATTCTGGGCATACCTGCCACCCCAATACGTTTGGCTTTGATAATGGTTCTGAGGGGAGCGGCCGGTATATTTGCTTATGTCAAAGCGCTGAATCAACAAGACTCACAATTGGCGCTGAGATGTATCGTCTGCCGCGTTCCAAATTAATGACTCAGGATAACCCCCCTTTTTTTTTCCTGGCATTGTTCGACGGTGAGTACCTGAAATTCCCTGTGACGGCCAATCATACTAACAATTGACTCTAAACTAGTTATTTCGTCGTGGTCTACAAAAATAATGGTGATACGACTGTGCCATTGCCCTCTAGCTCAGTGTCTGGACTCGAAGCCGAGAAATCCGATCTGCAGTCCGAACCATAGAACAAGGCTACGATGACCATCATAAGTATATGTCAATTTGTGGTTATCTCAGACTGGTACAAGATCCGAGTCGATGTTGGCAGATGGGCCCAGGCTCGGGATCCGATGGATTTACAACACATCGTTCTAGATTCCGATTATCATTTGCTTTGCAGTATCACTCATTACGGCGGTCCTCATGTAACCTTGGGTGCAATGCCGGCAAGCTTCTGGCCCCTTCCTGTCACCTTTCTGGCGTTGTATCACAGTCGTTGAACCAAGTCTAATTAGTCAAATTTGTTTTTACGAGACTGAGGTAGTGCTTTATTATAATCCCTCGCATCTGTGGAGGTATGCACGTCCTCGCCCAACTCTGCAGAAAGACACCAATTCACTTCCCGAAAATCTTATACTACAACGCGTTGCAGGAATGGCTATTTCCCTTGACAAGGAAACCATCATGGCGGTCTCCCTGGAGGCCATATTATATGGTATGTCTCCTCACACTTCTCTTGCTGCCTGTCAGTAGACTGAACGAACTTTAATCAGGGACCTTGTTATTTATGTATGGTGTAACCATGTGGGCATTAGTATTTTGGAGAACAACGATCAAGATAAACTACCTGATGGTAGTCGTCACTTCTCTCGTCTTTATCTTTAGTACAGCAGTGAGCAGTACCATCTTTTTTTTTATGCAACTGAAGGGCTGCTTACCTGCTTTTGTTTGTTCAGCATTTCGGTGTCAACGTCCACCGTGCTCTTCTAGGGCTCCTGGACTCTGCAGACTATACAGAGGCATGGCTGGCGGACGTGTCGCAGACAACGTTCATGCTGAAGAACATTCTATACGCCCTTCAGGTCATCATCAGGGACACCGTGATTGTGAGCATCCTCCAACATCTCTAAATTGTGTCAGTGCTTAACATCTTCAGGTCTACCGGTGTTATCTGGCGTGGAAATCAGACCAGTCACGCGTCGTCAGAGTCTTGACAATCCCTCTGATTCTGCTTGGTGGTTCCATTGGTGCGTGCCAACAGTCCTCATCGAGCTTTAGCTAACTTGTATATTTTGCAGTCACTAGCGTCGGAAGCGTACTCGTGTGCGCTTTCGACCGAGGGTCGATCTTTTCACCCTTTACGGAGGCATGGATGACCGCATCGTATGCGACCACCCTATTAAACAATCTGGTCAGCACCGGTAAGTCCTTTACCTTATGCCACACCCTATCAGACACATTAGAATAACCTTGTTTCAGCGTTCTTCGCATATAGGCTCTGGACAGTGAACTCGAACGTAAAGGATATTCGAGTCGGCCCAGGGCCGCTACAACCAATGGTAATGGTGGTTATGTACGCAGGAGGATTGTATGTGGTCGTCATTCTGACGGCCCTAATACTCCTTGTGACACGCAACACAGGTTACAATATCGTTATGGACCTGGTAAGTGCCCCACAATGATTGCTGGCCTGTTGGCATCACAAGTAAGCGTGTTCTGACTATATTTGTTGTTGGTATAGGCCATGCCAACTTTATGCATCGCATTTTACATGGTCATTATACATTGCGGTGTATCGAGGCGGTTCCCAAGCAACCCCTACCTGGGGGACTATTCCACAAGTTTAGAGTTCGCAAGCCAACAAGGCGGACCTGATCTCCCCGACGGCGAGGGTGGGGTTGTGTCACTGCCCTCGCCTGCCCTCGCCTAATCTCCCCATCGCGCTCGCTCCTCACTCCTCACCCTCGCCGCTGTCGTCCCTCCTTGTTGCCGCGTCACGCCTGCCGGCACCCGAGCGCCGTCCTACGCACGTGGCACCAACTGCCACAACATGCGCATATGCGCCCTCTTTCCACCATCGTACCATGCGCACACCCTTAGCGTTCCTCATTACTGTCATGCCATGCACGCCCGTGCACCCTCTCACGCAGCAAGACTGTGACCATCACTGCCCACATTGTCGCGGTGAGGATGGGGAGGGCTGGTCTGGAGGTATGGTGGCTGACTGCAGGGATACGATACGGCGCAGATGCAGACTCGTATTTATGATACAGGAGCAGACGAAGCAAGCATGTATAGTCTAGATGTATGGTGATGCAAAAACTTATAAACGGGATTTTTTTTAATTGTGCTGTCATATTACGCTCACCTCACACCGTGCCGCTATGGCTCTGCCTTAATCGGAACGCTCGGGGTGCGAGACCGGGCCCGGCCCGAGCTTGCTAGCTAAGCGATCTTCTGCTGAGGTCAGCAAGGGAGACTCCGCCCCAGCGAGTAGCTCATCGTCACAGGCTTTCCTCTCCCTGTTGACCTCCAGGCCAACATCATGAACCCACCCACCAGCACCCCTGCCTCCCCCCTCGTCTTTCCCGTACGGCAGCCCCACTGCATCAGGACCGTTTTCGGGCGCAGGAGGAAAAGAGACATGGGTTGTCATCGGGCACGGTCTGTGGAGAAGCAGCAAAGGGCATGAGGGTATAGACGCACACAATCGACGCACACGATGGGCGAGATAGCCGTCCCTAGTCTTGACGTGGTCTGGGGGTCCCCTGCGCCGATAATGGAACCGTCACACTCATGTTCGAGAAAAACATGAGCAACGCGCCCAGTATACAGCAAAGTGCGTTCCCCTGGCACGATCTCTATATTCAACGACTCCACACTGACAGATTCTGCATCACAGTCGTGGCCGAAGCCATCCTAGGGTACGTCTTCCCCTCCCCACGTCCCTCTCTTCATCTGCACGCCTGCGCGAATCGTACATTTCCACGATCCTCCCCCCGAGCTCCTGGGACGGTACCATCGATCTTTCCATCCCCGCAGCGCACTACTGCGCTGAGATCGTGTTCGTCGACTGCCTCTCCCCGCCGCCCGACCACGCGGCCTCCAGCAACTGCGTGTTGCTTGTGTACTCTGGCATCCACTATGACGCTGCCGTGCCCACGCCTACGGAGTGGTGCGCCAACATCGTGCCCAAGGACATCTCAGCTCTCCAGCTTGACTTTAACAATGCCTCTATCCTCGATCCCCAGCAGCAGCTACAGCCACTGGCGCCATGAACAGCCACGTGTCGCTATTTATGGGCTTAATGAAGCACTCGAATAACGCAGATTGAAGCGACATACATAATGAAGTCGAATTCCGAGGTAGTGTAGTAGCTATGCTATGCCTTGAAGGACTTCGGTCTCTTCTAGACGCCAAACTAGTGCGAGTCTCAGATTATGTTGATGACAATCTAGCGAGGTATGCTATATCACTGAAGTCATAGCTAATCCCTGCATCTGCAAGCTTTCGTTTGCGGGTAGATTGCCACTTTTCTTGGCCATTCGTTGCTCTTCAGTTCGCGACTGAGAGTACGGCAGTTGCTCCACAAGGGTTGGCATGTCAAGAATATTTTGTTATGTTGCACCTGAGCGATGCGGTCCCGTGGCGGTTTGCTCCTATCCACTACTCGGAATGCACCTCATCTTTGAAAATCACTTTGCATTTCAGTATATGTCCCATTAAAAAATAGTTGTTTCATTGTTTCTGCAACAATCTGAGCGACTAGGGTGAATCGAACACGATAAAGCTTTGAACGACCCATATGTGAACTGTTGTCAAAATGGCGAACTCTGCCTGATGGATAGCGTGCCGACCTTTCTGTTGTATGAGAGCTACAACCACACGTCAACTAAGATACAAGAGAGTTGGAGAGACACTCGTAAAATCGTGTTGGTTGCCGCTTAGCTCTCTCTAGCTTCCGCTTTACACACATCATCATCCTTTGATATAGTAGGCAGCTTGCCCACATCAACGCCTGGCCCATCCTCAACGTCTAGGCCCTCGTCTGAAGAAGCTTCATTGGTAAAGAACCCATGAAGGTGACAAACACTGTCGTTGTCCACCTTTTCACCAGTCTACGGTGGCTGCTTACTCTCCTCTTGCGGCCAGCCGATTTTCTTGATCGCTTCCTTCTTCCCTGCCTTTCTCTTCATGAGCTTTCCTTGCTGCCCCTGCTTGGCCTCTGTTGGCTCCTCTACCTCCTTCACCTCCTTACCCTATTTTCTTTTCCCCTTTCCTGTCAGCTTTGGCTGCTTATCCTCCAGTACCTCATCATCCGCCTACTTTCGACGTCTCTTCTATGCTTGTTCCGGTGAGCTCTTAGCAATGACTTCTGCCTTCTTTGTAGCAGACGCTTTCCCCGACTGTTCAAGAATGCCTTTTAGGGTCTGTGAACACGAGTGTCCAACGAAAAATGAAGAGATTATTGCTAGTTTAGACAGCCTATTATTAAGGATACGTGTGATGGAAAATGGAACACGAAGGCAACGTGCGGGTTCAATAAAAGGCGGAGTTACGGCAGGTCTCGCGCGGATTGCCCGGGGACAGTTCATGTGGCAGCAGCGGAAGTGAGACATAGTGGCAGCAGGTTTAGGAAGCTATAGCGTAACGGCTCGGCCGATAGTGGAAATGACTGAGGATAATAAACTACGGGAGTATTTATACGTACGGAAAGAAAACATGTTATAGCTCTCGTATGACAGAAATGGACAAATTATGCTGGAAAGAAACGACGACTGTCCATGTGAAACATCTCATAAAACGATGCGAATAGAAACTGGAACAAAACGACGTCCTCCGCATCGGTCACTTCCCAGATTCCAACAGCGGGAGATGCGGCGGTGGTAGGTGTGACCGCGGCAGAGAAGTGGGCAACAGCCCGCCACGCGAGAAGAAGGGCGAAGCTTCGCAAGGTGAGAAGTTAGCTGCCTCGTGCTCACATCCATCCAAAAACACATGGACGGTGCCGAGTAATCGATGCCACTTGGCGAAGACCTGGGATTGGCGTTCCAGCGGGAGCAGGGAGGGCACCGACATTGGTGATTGCAAGGGATGCTGAGAGTGTCAGCAGCCATGAACAGGCCGGGCATGTGGTTCCTGGCATCTGCAGCCGTGAGGTACCATAGCTTAGAGTACTAGGGAGCGTGGATTGCGTTGAGTACGTAGGTAGAGTGACTGGGCATTCTTGTTCTTACCCAGTCAGACGACGTCCATGTGTGGCCTCTTCATTTTACCCCAGTAGCAGCTCGCGCGGTCGTGGCAGCTTGTGCATCGGTCTGCACCTGTGCATTCTACATATCCATGTACTCATTGTTCCAAGTGCGCCACGTACCAATTAACTGCTACACTCCAGCGGCACATTAGCATGCGACGGCGGAAGGGGGTGAGGCAAAGTCTAGACATGACCAAGCTGGACTCTTGAGGGTAGTGTGTGAGGTATGGCATAGCCTCGATGAGCACAGAGAGAGCAAATGGAGGAGTTGGTGAAAGGAAGAGAGGAGGGAATGTAATGGGTCTTGCAGCCAGGGAGGGGGCCTTAAGACTGACTTGGGCAATGGCCTAATGGGAGGACCACTACAGCTGCGGCGAGGTATGTGGCGAGGCTCGCAGGATCCGTTAAAGCCTGAGGCCGGAGATTTGATGCAGAATCGGTAAGCATGGGAGAGATGCATTGAAGACACGCTGTTGCGGCGTGCCCTCTTGGAACCGTGTAAGGGCTGTTCTCCTGCAGGTCGTGGGGGTGAATGGGGCACGGAAACAGGAAAGAGGACGTGCTGTGAGTGATCTGCAGGTTGAATAGTTCCGGGCTAGAGGTTGGTGCGGAGGGATAAAAAGGCGTGCCTAGAGGTTGGTAGCTGGAGACATGCAATGGGGTCTAATAAGCCACGGGACCTGTAAGTAAATACCACCACTGCGACTTCACGAATTGTGATGACAGGTCCTAGAAAACACATCTTAGTACAGGAGTACAGGATGTTGCAGAGGGAGGGGGGGCGGAACCGGAGCCACAGGAGGAACCATGGACTAGGCTCTCGTCAGCAACAAAGCGGCTTTGCAGGACTATTCATGCACGAAAGACGTATACGTGCCCTTCGCGAATAAGTCGCAACGATGGAAGCAGAAAACGTTGCACCGAAGGAATGGTCATTGATAGGGGAAGTGAACCCTCGCCCACGTCCTCATTACTCGCTTTTGGAGAACCACGAGGTACAATCGTGTTATGAAGTACGTCGTCTTGTAACAAAGGAGGTTGTACAAGAACTGGAAGCCAGAATCAAAGCTCGAATCATAGAAGGACCCTTTGACAACGTCGTTCGTAAATGTCCAATTGGCGACCTTTTTTACCATCCCGAATGTTGGAGTTGCAAGATACCAAATCAGCGCAGTCGTTGGCCCAGACATACGAGCAGGACTACACAGCCGCTCAAGTAGGTGTCGCTAATGGAGAGGACCACAATCAACGACTTCAGAAGGAGCACAAGGAGATCACACATCTGTGGGATGTCTTATGCTCAAAGCTTGACGTATTGAGCAATAACGCATTTCTCACCAAGGACTCTGGACCCAACCTGATTCATTATTCCAAGAAGGTGGGGTTTCGGAGACATTGAATGACATATAGTGCTACGACAAATGCTTCTCCAGAAAGACTGACATGAATTTATGTCAAATATTGATGGGAACATAAGGAAATAGATAGATTTTGCGGTCTTTATAGAATATTCTTGTCGGATTAACGAACACCGGGGTCGTAGCGAACACCAGCCCAATGCTAGTATGCTCGTATGTGCAAGAGTGAAGCCTTTCCTTTGCTTTTACCCTCACCATATGCAATATCCCGCCGCTCCCCGCAATCTGAGTTCGACAAACACCTACTTGTTTTAGGGATGGCTCCCAGGAGTCATGAGCAATGCCGCTGGGTATTTTCCTGAACTCAAGTTCAGGAGAGCGGCAGGGGGCTGCTCATCCTGCATGACCAGCGTACGTGGGTGTCTTACGGACTCTTACCATGGACGTAGATAGTCCTGGGTCTAGCATGCCGAATGCGGACTGCCAGTGCGGGAGCGTCAGCAGAACTACATTGCGGCGGGAAGCCAAAGAGTGTCGGCGTCATCATGGTGCAAGATGGCAATCGTGTTGCCAAGCGGCCGTCCTTGGAGTAAGGGAGAACATAATCATAAGTGAGATTGTAGAGAGAGGCTGAGCTGAGCTTGATAACATTACTCCAATCAAGTAGGCGATCTGGTGATGTGAGCTTCCCCAAGCCAATGGAAGCAGAGAAGGCTTGTCATCGTGGGCAGAAACAAAGGTGACATAAAGGATGTCTTTGACGGAAACTGGTCGGTTGTGAGAGCATGCCGGAAAAATAGGCGAGACGTGTAGTAGATAAAAGGAAAGATGTATGAAGGCTCCGAAAGTCCACGATTAGAAAATCAAGAGTACCCTTTCCGTCGCGCTTAACTGTATAGTAACGTGGCTCTACAACGTCCGTCATGTCCTTCTTCTGCCCCAAATCCTCCAACATCCAGCTCCATGCAAAAACCCTGGTCATCGTCCGTGCCACCTCTCCTTTGTTCAACATGTCTTGCTCAACACTCCACAACCCAGCCCGTCGTCTCTGCCGCCAATGTCTCTCAGCTGGCCGCTGACCTGCTGATTGCAACACTGGCCCTCCAGTGCATCGGCATCTTTGATCCCCAGGCCGTCGTTCCCGTCGTCGGCGGACGCGAGGATGGCGAGAAAGGCATCACCATGCCCCTCGAATGCAAGCCCTTCGCGATGCTATCACCCGTACGCCTCGCTCACTCACACACCGTGCAGTATACGGACGGGATGGCATCGACGTCGTCGTCCTGCAGCAGCGCTCCCCCGTGCTCAAGGTACGCAACCCTCACCGTCTCCGCCCATCTCGCTCGAGCCCCGCCTCCACACAGTCTCGCAAGCAAGAATTCATCGACTCCATCCTGGCTTTCATCGAGCGCTCGCAGCTCTCCGCCGTCCTCGTCCTCGCCGGCGTCGACCTGACCAACCGCACCGACGCTCAGATGCAGTACGTCCTCCGCTCCACCTCTCTGCGTTCCGTCCTCCACCCACCGTCCCCCGTAGAACGCCCATATACCAACTGCGCCCGCCCGGCTCGCCAGACTGGGCCGCCACGCCTCTGTCTGCGCTCCTGAGCCTCCCAATCCCCACATACACTTCCCCTGTCGCGCAGCACCCACGCACGCCCGCGCGCGACACCGCGGTTCCATTCGTGCCCGGAGGCGGGCTCACGCGCCGCCTCCTCTCCGCGCTCCCCGCGTCCTGGCCCACGCCCACCGCCGCGCTGCTCCAGTTCGCACTCGAGGGCGACAATAGGGCCGATGCAGCCCTACTTGCCGCCACCATCGCGAAGGTGCTGCAGCTTGACCACCACTTTGTCGAGTGGAGGCAGCCGTCGAGCTGGAAGCAGGGCCTGTTTGGCACACCGCAGGATCAGACGCTGTATGGGTAACAGAGTGTCGTGTGGCGCAGGGTCTCACTGGGGTCTCCAGCGTCTAAATGGGGAACTCAAAGTTTTCCAGAGAAAAAGTTGATGTCTGTAATATCAGCTCCTATGTACAGTACACATCAGTTCATCAAGGACATAGTCAAGATTGACACGTTGTCATGTCATGACAGACCGCAGACGATGGAATAATCAATCAGAACGGCTTGGTAATACCCACTCCCCACGGTGTCGAATCCTCCATCCCCAGCAACACAAATACATAGACCAGACCCATGTAGTTTGACATATTCGACCAATCACCTCCTGCTCGCCACGCCAATCCGGCCACCACGACTTTTCTTCGCGGCCTGGGACAGCGACACATACGCGTACGGGTCCACCCCGCCTTTCCTGACGTCGCCCCCGGCCCTCTGCAAAACACAAGCAACAGGATGTAAGCGGAAACAGCGACCCCCAGAGCACGGCAGGCCGCCCAACGCACCTTGGCCTTGAACTTGTGCCCCAGCTTAACCTCTGTCCGCTTCTTTCCCGCCCGCGCCTGGGGTGCCTCGGCATCCGCCATTTCGACGTCCTCGTCTACTGCGTTCCCCCGCCGCCGCTTCTTCGTATCCTTGTTGAACTTGACGCGTCCGTTCGGCCCACGTGTGAACCCGTCTGCGGACGTCAGCGCCTCGCGGTACGCAGTGCCCGCGACGTCCTCCGTCCCCGCCCCCGCAGCCGCAGCTGTGTCCGAGTCCGAGTCGGACTCGATGACCAGCTTGCCCGTCTCCGCATCTGACTTGAAGTGCGCTGCGTCCTGCCCGGGCTTCCGGCGCCTCGCCGTCCTGGCATCTGCACCGCGGCGGTGTCAATAGTGAGCGACATGGTATTCGAACAGCGGGTACGCTTACTGGTGACGCGTGAGGCCGCACCAGAGAGAAGGTCCGTCGGCTCGTCACCGTCAACGCGCAGTCGAGTCATGAAGTCCTTGCCCCTGCGGGTGCCAGCCGTCGAGCGCTCCTCATCCTCGCTGTCTTCCAGGTCACTTTCGCTACCGTAGAGCACGTCCTCGAACGCATCGCCCGTCACGGGCTTCCGTGATACAGTAGCCTTCGCGCTCACGGTTAGCGAGTCAGCGTTCGAGCACAGGCACACATACCTCGCCGTCGCTGCCGCCGGCCTCGGCGGCCTGCGCCTTTTTCCTCTTCGCTCTATCCTTTCTCTTCTTGACATTGACGAGCACCTTTGCGGCCTCTTCTTCGCCGGCACACGAGTACACATCCTCCCAGCCAAACCGCCTGATCATCCGCTCGAAGATGTGCCGTACTTTTACTTTGAAGTGATTCTTATGGTCGTGGGCCCAGCCGAGCAGCGCCAACACCAGGTTCTGGAGATGTGGCCGAATGATGTCTTCCGCGAGGGTATGGATGGCTAGCTTGATATAGCCGAATGTCGACTTCACGATTTCGCGGTTGGCGGAAGTCAGAAACACGAGCAAGGTCATGAAGATCTCGCCGTGCATCGCGGCCGTGATATCATCTGTCCAGGAAGCGTGTTTGCTCAGCAACTTCAACTCGCGACATCATCTCGTACCTTTGAACTCAAAAACAAGTCGGGAGATCGCTGTCACCGTCGCACTGATCATATGTGGCGTCGCGCCTGCGAGACCCCCAGCAATCATGGTCATGTACTCCTCCAGACTAGCCTTCGCTGTATGTTGAATTAGCGGTGCCATCAGCGTGCAAGTGCTTCAACATACCCATACCTTGATCATTGTCATCCTGATCCATTCCATTGATCATGGAGCGCTGAACAACTCCGCCTTCACTCATTTTCTTGCCCATAGCTACGATCAAATCAAAGGCCGCATTTCTGGCCTTTTCTGATGGCTCCTTCGTGCCAAGAACCGCCTCTGGTATGAGTGAGGGAATAATATACAGGGATCTTGGCGGTATCAAAGGTAGTAGATGACTATACAGGAGGAAGCGATCCTATAACATCTCTGAGCACGGATCGCAAGAATACTGAATTATAATGTTCACCTTCTTCGCCGCAGCGGCCAGACCGTCGAAGACGTCGTCGAGACGTTGGATGACAGACTCTACGTCCAAGTCCGCCTTGCCGTTCTCGACCAGCTTTGCAAGAATTTTGTAGCCGCGCTTTTGAACGGCATGATCAGTGTTCGCGAGCGCCGCTTCTGAGAGGGAAAGCTCGAATAGCGCAGTGGCGTCAGAAGTGGACAAGTATGGAAGTATGAGGACAAGGATGTCCTGGGTCATTGCAACTACCCCGCCGCCATCAATCGGTCCCCGTGCAGGATGAGCCTTTCGGATGTTTTGCTGAAAGAGGCTGATGACATTGCGATAAGCTTGGGAAACCGCCTAGGGATGCGGGTCAGATCCGGTGTAAAGAGCGCACAAAACGGTAATAATACACCTGGTCACCTGCAATTGCGACCCATGCACTGATTACGTCTCCCACCATACCTCTAGCATCTCGCCCGACACTCC
The DNA here is from genome assembly GCA_003314395.1 of Albatrellus ellisii. Taxonomy (NCBI): domain Eukaryota; kingdom Fungi; phylum Basidiomycota; class Agaricomycetes; order Russulales; family Albatrellaceae; genus Albatrellus; species Albatrellus ellisii. The sequence continues at coordinate 72,805 of QLPN01001814.1, read as the reverse complement.
CAAAAACGTTGAATAGGACCGCAAGCCAGCTTTCGGCTTGAGTTCGCAGGAATGCGATGTTTTGGGCGGCAGTCTCGGGAGCAATTATTCCTGGACGCGTCAGGGCAGGGTTCTTCTCCAACTGTGCCTTATCCTGGGTGGCGAGCGCATTGTTAGAATCAACCAGGGTCCTCAGGGCCCTGAGGACAGGGGGCCGAAGGTCTGGCTGATTGTAGAGCAGTTGGGAAAGTAATTGAGAGAAGGCAGGAATCAACGCCTGCGAAACGAGAACTGAATGGCGCGCCAAATGTCATGATCTGGGGTAAAACAATTTACCTCCCGAAGGTCAGCAGTGCCCCAACAGTATCCTGGCAGCCCTGCCCAAACCTGTGAAATCAAAACTGTCCAAACCTTCGCTTCTGATTGTCGGCCCTCAGCCTCAGCCTTGGACTGGAATTCAAACATCCGTTCCGTAAGGGGAACGAAGTAGGAAATAAAATGGCCGAGCGGAGATGGATGAGGCTGGGAAAGCAAAGGGAGCAGAAACGCCCGAGGTTCTCGGCCTGCCAATCTACTCCATGAGATGAGTAAATCCGACATGCTACATCAAAACTGTCTCAATTACCTGTCAGACGGTTCAAGATTGAGCGGCAGAGCACGTAGCAACACCTCGGGCCCCATCGTTGACATGGCCATGCTGAGAGTCGCATCGGCCGCTTCCTTGTACTCAAAGTTCTTCTGGACGCGGATGTCACCTATTTTTTGGATGAGCGGCAATAGGAGGATCTCTGCAGCAGTCGGGGATGCTGGAGATTGCCTGAACCGCAGATTTAATAGTAACGAAGAGATTACGGACAGCAGTTCGGGCATCGAGTGTGCAAGAGCGAGCGAACCGAACGCCGTCTGCGTCTGCGCGATTATTCTGCCGAGTGGCGAATTCGGTTCGCCCTTGCCGGACTCGATTATGGCTGGCATGATGAATGGTGGAGTGAAGCATTGAGTTAGGAGACTTAATGATTGGGCAGACGCTTTCCGCACAGCCACATCACTAGATTCGAGGAATGCCCAAACGGCCTTCCAGACTTTGCTCAGTTCCGCCGCGGAGACGTCTGGATTCGCGTTCTTAAGCGCGAGCATCGCGTTTCCGAGGACATGAGCCCATGCTGGGGCCAAAACGCCGTCGGACCTAGGTGGAGGCGAAGATAAGACCGCTTTTAGGATGTCAGGGACAGTCAAAGACACGTCAATTTCGTCATTGTTGTGTATGTTGAGCAGGTCAGAGAGAATGGAGTAGGCGCTCTGTGAGAGGAAGGGGTTTCCTAAACGGGGTAGTGAAAGGATTAAAGGGACGATGTTGGGAAGTGACTGGGCAAGTCGGTCAAATTGCACAGTATAATACTTGGAAAGACTTACCGTTGGCGGCAACTTCAAGAGGACTGGACGGACAAAGGTTAGGAGATGAATGGCGACTTCCGCTCCCTCCATGTTTGTCTTGCTTGACTTTACTTTTGGGGTAGCATTTGTGTTGACATCGGTCAATGTCGACTTAACCCATTCTGCAACTCTGTCTGCGTATGGATGTCTCACCAGGGGCGTCGGTGGGAAGGACAGGACATCTCTGACTACGTCTGCTGCCCTTTTTCGGACTTTTGGCCGTGGATCAAGGCACAATTGAAGAATGGAGGCGAACGACTGGCGAACGCCTTGGAAGTCGAACTGCGATCGGTCGAGGGCTCTCAGGATAGCACCATATAGACCTATCAGCGATCGCAGGGAAGGAGCGTGAGCGTTGAGGGGTGGGAACAGGGGTGAGCTAAGTGCAAGGATCGTATTTAGGTGCCCGCGGATGACTGGAGGAGGTGCGAACGGAGAGACCAGTGAGAGGAGATAGAGTGCTGCGGGCAGCATATCGCCGTCTCCCAGAGCGAGGCCAGAACTCAGTCCTTTTTGTAATGTTCCATCTAGAGTTGTTACAAGCAGTGCGAGATATGCAGTCGGGGACTTGTCCGTTTTTTGCTCGACAAGGGTAGCTTCGAGAGCATGTAACAATGTAGCAGGGGCTTTCTGGTGTGCCAATGACGACGATGTATGCGGCCTTATCTTTGCCAGAGTTTGCTCGAGACCGTCAGACATTGTGGGCACCGCGGCACGTAGGATGGATGGTCAAGGCACTGGCAGCAAAGCCCGCACCAATATTTTTCTGCTTTTCCTAGTCGCGAATCGTGATCTCACTCAGTTATGCTTAGATAATCCAAGGGGCCAGCATGTGGCCAGCCACAGTATTTACGCACCTACGCCTCGGTGCCTAGTGTCAGGCTCTTAACGTTCTTCTGAAACCCTATGCACTGTCTTCTTGGTTATAACTGGCCGTCTTAAACTGACGCTAGAATGCCTCAAGGATCGCCAACGCCTTGGTCGTATTTCTTCATTCGGTATGATCCCCAACTCACCTTCACGGGTAGCAGTTTAGGCTAAACCACTCGGCTATGTCTCTAGACTACTGTTCAAGTTCGTTCTCAAGATCTTTTATGGCACGATTGTAGTTGAGAATGCAGATGTCATACCTAGCAAGGGGATACCATGGTATGACATCTTACCACTCACAAGCCTTATTTTCTGAAGAGTACTCAGCATTATCTGTGCAAACCATACAAATTCCCTCACGGATGCCCTGTATGTCATGTTTACCATCCTGCCCACAATGTCTGACGGTATAGACTAGGCTACTGGTTACATCTATCCCGTCCAAGGTACATAGACCCACTTCGTTCTTCAGGCTTGTCTATTTATGTCGGGCTTACCAACCTTTCAATCCTCAGAGACGCAACTTGTTGCGACTCACAGCCAAATCTACTCAGTTTGGAAGGAAGACCTTCACAAGTTGGCTCATAGAATCAGCTGGTACCGTGCCACTTCAGAGAAGAAAAGACACTGCTGACGGAAATGTCGACAATACTGGAGCCATGTCGAAGCTCGTCGAGGCAAGTGAACGCCTCTCGATTCTGCCGCACATTCCCCATACGTCATTGCTGTAGGCTTTAGAAAAAGGCGATGCTGTGTGCTTATTTCCAGAGGGCGCAAGCAGGTACCACCCCACCATTGCACCACTTAAGACTGGGGGTTTGTGGAGTTTTCTGTCTCTTGACCTCACAAAAGTTCTCACGCAACCACAGTTGCTCGCATCGTTTCTGACGTCCTTTCTCGCAACCGCAACGATCCTGACTTTGAGATCACGGTACTCACATGTTCTATTACTTATATGTCAGTTTGCTCTTGATCAATGTTGGCAGAATTGATCACAGCTATATTTAGGCATCGACAACACTTTCGCTCTGATGTGCTCGTCACGTTTCATCCTCCAATGAGATTTCGTCCCAAGGAAAGTCACGCTAGCACCATTATTGTCATAGCTTGACGCTGCAGTGCAGGACAATCCTGAACTCTTAGCACCCGTCAATTACGACCACATTCGGCGCGTCACTGCGCATATCCGAGAACAAATCGCCTCTGGGACCTTCGATGCACCAACATGGGACCTTATGCGTATTGCGAGATTGGCGGCACCGATCTATGCTCCTCTCGGGACCTGCATGAGCTTAGGCGACTATGTACGCGTGGCGAGGACATTCCTTGAAGCTTTTAAGTCTGGGCATTTGTCATCTGAAATCCCCAGGAGCAGTGACGAGAACGACCTGAACGATCAGATCGAGAACGAGGAACTTGCCCAACTAAAGCGAGACCTTCAGGTCAGCTTCATCCAGACTTTCTTTCTGCTGACTGAACTCTGATATGACGGGCCTAAAGGCATACCAATCTGAGTTGGCCCGATCAAAAATCAAAGATGATCGAATCCGACGCCCTCTGCGATGCCGTGTCATTCTGTACCGCATGGTGATTCGCTTGTGGTGGGCTACATTTCTCTTTGCATTATCGATGCCTGGACTTGTCCTCTGGCTTCCCGTCGCAGCGACAACGTTTTACGCCGTCCACAACTTCAAGAAGACAGGTCCGATATGGGATACGTGGGATGAGATCGCGCAATACAAGCTGGTTTACGGGCTCGTCTCGGGCATATGCGTCTGGCTTGGCATTACCTTTCTCACCTTCCCTTTTGCGCCCATCACTATCATTGCAGTTCCCATCTTGATGTGGATGACACTGCGTTGGTTTGAGGATGCCGTATCCGCTTTCCGAGCCTTCGCTGCCCTGTTGCGACTGCTTAGGGCGGGCCCATCGACTCTCGCGCGTCTAGGCGACCAGCGGCAGAATCTCCATCGTCGCATCATGAAGCTTGCCATGGAACTCGGCTTGCCAAACGACCCGGAGACGTATTTTGTGCAGGCTGGAGAAAAGCAAAAGGGACGTGTAACTGGGCATTGGGAAAGCAAGACCAAGTATTTTTCTGTGCGCCGAAGAAGGAAACGGGATTGGAACGAGACGTTACGGCTATATGAACAATTCGACTATCCTAGCGATGGGTCATAAATTATCACAAGTGGACCTGGCAAACAGAGGTATATAAGGGACGGTGTTGAACATAGTGAGGCATTGTGTATCTAAAGCTGTTAGCAATGACAGCTAAAGATCTAGAGCAGACGAAAGGGTCATGATCACGCATACATACAGAACACAAGTACGATTTATTCTCCTCTTATTGGAGTATATGCACGGTTGCCTGCCGCCCATCTATGTCCCTTATCCGCATAGATCCCTGTCAACAACACGCCGAACGCAATAGTCCAGGCAGCCACCCAGGTTATAATGCTGACGTGGTAGGCTGTACCTACATGGGGTCTCGTTATGAATACAAATCCAGTGTGATGTGAGGGTATACGTACCTGGGCGTGCATCATCAAACTCGGAGAATTTAAAAGTGCGGTAAAGGTCCGTCACGATTGCAAATGTGATCATGGAGAAAAGCGCTGCACAACGTCAAATGACAAGGCCGTGCGCAGAACACGACACACAGCACGTACCATGAAGGGCGACAAGGCCAGCAACAGCCGTCCAGATGCGCCGACGCCGCGAGTGAGTGCTGACCCCAAAGACGAGGGCAAGGAGCGCCATGGCGCCGAACCAGATGCCAAGCTCCTCGGTGTAGCCGGCGCTCGTCCATGCGGTGCAGAACGTGCGATTCTCCTTCTCACAACGGTCTGTTACGCTCGCAGGAAATGGGCGGCAGCTGTAATCAGTGAAGACAATCTTGCCCCCATCTGTAGGCCCAGGCAACTCGAGCACCCGGTGTTCGCATCGCTCCATGAGACCATAACGCACAGTCGTCCTGGTATGAAGGATTTCTGCCTTCACAACGAGCCTTCAGCCATTATCAGACCGATATCGTAGCGCTAGGGCAAGGATAAGGTATACCAGTCATTTCGTTTCGCCGCGATGATGTTCTGTCCGGTTGTGGTATCAGGTCTCCGACGAACCAAGCTGCTTATCGTCTAAGGCTTACCAGTAGCAGTGTTACGGTGACAAGCAAAAATGTAACTGCATAAGATGTCTTCCGCATGATGACAAGAAACGTGATCCACCACCGAGTCGAACAAGACGCAACGAGATAGCACAGACAGGCTCGTGACTATGACGTATGTTGCACGCTCCGACGGCCGGGACGGCCTCCATACTATAATCCCATGATATAATGTCTTATTGGTTTCATAAAGACAAGGTCCTTGTCGATTAGTGGTTAAATCATCACGTTGTGGCTAATGCACTACCGTGAAGCCGGAGGCTCGAATCCTCCCTGGGACACTCTTTTTACTCCTTAAGTTTCACTGTGCCAGCTGCAAACTTCGGTCATGCTCTTCGTAGTCAGAAGCAAAAGTGATGCATAACTGCTTATTAAAAAGAAGAAACTCACCTTGAAGTCTGATATGTTGCTGAACGACTATAATAGATTGGGGGTGGTGCTAAATAATTCAAGGCGAATTTCACTCTACAAGCACCTAAATACAGTCTGAAATTCCAGTAAAACTAGACGATGACATGAACAGGCATGAGAAGATAAGGGCAATAATTCCATATGTAACCTCAGACCCTCGTAACGCCCTGAATGACTCGTGGATACCTGTCAGCGATCGTCTGTAAACAACAACGCGGAGTTTGTCAGGACTTCGATGCATTCACATTAATGATAACGTACGCCGAACGATTCGGGTGCCCTGATAGTGAGGACTCTTGGATCCTCTTCGAGACCAACGAAGCTTATAGGATGATAATGAGACCAAGGCTAATGATCATGCATGGTCACCAGACACTCACGTGGTCTACACTGCGACTTCAATAATAGATGATAAGGCGAGGCCTGGACCACGCAATATTAATGCTGCTGCCAATGCGTGTTTTGGGGGGTTTACTTACACATTTGTGCATCAATCACGAAGGAAAACAGAACAACAAGGTGCTATACACTGCCCCCCCCCCACACACACATTGTAAAAGGGGCGGGTGTCTGGTTGTTTACGACATAGCTGAGAACGCGACAATTTCATAATCGTTAAGCGGGTGCAACCATAGCGAGGATATAGGGTACCCAAATAAAAGCATGCCAAACCAACGGCATGTGCGCCTCAAATGACTCAGGGCTTGAACGCCATCAATATCGTAATGGTGTAAAGGACCCCTCACTCATGCTAACCAACGAATCATTAACCAGCGCGTCGATCCCTATTCCCAGTCACATTGACTAAAGTTGACGTTAACGCCATCTTAAGCGTGCCTCGGTCTTTTGAACAGCCGCCATGTGTCTCTAGCCGCTTGAACACAGGGTTTCCATATAATGCTGGGTCTGCTGATTGGTTTTGGACAAAAGTGTTTCAAACCTAATGTAGCATGCCGGTTTTGATCTATCCATATCTGTAGTCGTGTAAGACACGGTGCATGGCAATGAAGGATCACGATCACGTCTCACTTGTTGAAATATCGCGCAAGACCTTCCACGCATCCAACGAAACATTGTGCACAACATGCAAGGCAAGCTTCGACGGCTGCGGATGAACAGTATGAGGTTACAACCCCTTTTCGAAGGCCGTAATTTACTCACGGTGTCCGTCGGCATTTGCATTGTTTCGTAGAGCGTCGAGAGGCAGACGCATCGGCTCGACGATAGTCATGATCAACAAGCCAAAGCGATTTGAGCCCAGCGACAGCGTGGATGCGCGACGGAAGGTGAGAGTCAGATGGCAAGGCATGAGGCCTCGCTCACAGGGACCGGGGACCGAGGTAATACCACCCTGCGCGTGCATAATGCTGAGCGTTGCATACGGAATCTGGTCGACTGTCATACTTCCAAATAAGCTTCCTGTTAATGGGGCAAGGGCGATGTTACCTATGACCATGGACGTCCATATGTATGAGGACGTTAGAAAGATGCAAGGCCCGCTACGGTGCTGGATGAGTAAGACATTCCTTGGGTACGGGCTGCACGTCAGTCGGGACTAAAAATCTTCACTGGAACCAAAAACAGATTGCCTGGAGCCCACCGAATCAGTAAGCTGCTCCACAAGGCAGTGTAAGTACGTACGTTGCTATCATTGAAAAGGTATACCATCTGATGGATGTTCATACAATGTGAAAACAAGCAAGTTGAGGTTATATGACTTACACGCTCCAGGTGGCTTGTAATAGAAGAGCCACGTCACGACGTAAACAAATTTGTGGTGCTTTGACACGTCCATTACAACTTGCAGACACAAAGATGTAGTGAGTGGAATTCGCGACTGGTATCCAAAAATGAAAAAAAAAAGGATAACAATGCAATAATTGTGAAGATGATCGCTCCAGCTAACAACGAAAAAGGCGAGCATCAACCGGGAGGCCTCGATAGCGGCTTAGAAACGCACACCGGTATCTCGTAATCCAGTAGTAGATACCTATGTTGACAGGACATATGAGAAAGCAATGTTAATGACTTGAAAGGACTGTCATCTTTTGGAGGATGGTCAGGACTAGTGTGAAGCGCATGATAAATGTTTGTGAAAAAACGCGCGAGGATGAAGTACATTGTCGACAATAGAAAGCCTGTGCCAGCGACGAAGGGCGAAAGATAGACGGTATAGCCTCGCAGCTTGGGCTGCTTGAGCGCGCTTTACCGGTCCGAAACGACGGAGGTACCGGTGGGAGGGTTGCCACACCGCCACTGAGTCCATTCTGTGTAGTCGATAAGACACAACAGCGAAATCTGTAAGCTAAGTAATAATATGCCAAGAGGTTAAGGCGCGCTAGCTGACGTCATTTATTGCGTGTGACTTACTTGTAGGATGAACAACACGAGGAGAAATAGGTCATGCACTCTTGGCCTGGACTTGAAGCGGTAGCCCCGGATCCCTGAGTGTATCACGCAGACCCGTGGTTGACCGGGTTGGCATGGAGGGGTATCTGTAAGAGAATGAGTGGCCCGCTGGTGGCGGGAAGGAGGAATACTAAATGTCAAGATGGAGAGGAAGGCTGTGACCGGCATCAATGTACATGGCTGCACAAAACATCTCATTTCAGCCTATGGACACCAATGGCGTCACTGGCCGAGGCCCTTCTCTACGTTTAACCCTTTTCGGGAAGGTCAGTATGTTCAATTCGCATCGCTCTCCGCTTGCCTGCAAGGTTGTATGCAGTACAAAATAATTTCCTCTCCATTCATCCACCCTCGTCGGTATATGAATTACATGAAGGCCGTAAGCTAAGGTGCAAATCATCTGCGAAGCCATGAAGCAATCAATAGACCACAACATGAAAAGAACGTAAAGTCGCGTAACAATCGTTGGTGGCGTTCATATATGCAACACCCAACACCGAAACGGACTGTCATGATTCCGTTGTATCTGCGGGCGGGAACGGCATGTCAACCGGAACGTCCTTGAAGCGTATCACCATCGCAGTGATATTGTCACTTGTGTAGCGTGTCAGAGCTTCCTTGATAAGTGCCGTGCAAGCATCTTGTGAGTCCTGAATGCTCCGAACGATGTCGATTGCGGACTGATCATCAAGCACATCCCATATCTGGCAGGACATTTTAGTACAGTCAACAGTGGGATAAAAAATAACCTCACCCCATCGCAAGCCAGAATAAGAAATTCGTCATCGTCAATCAACTCGGTCTCTGTCGTGTACGGCGACCCTACCACGAACTCCTTCATCGACGAATCGCCTAGACTACGCGTGACGGCCAATACACCATTCACCCTCCCACTCATAACGAAGCCGCCAGAGTCCATGATCCTCTTCGCTTCTTGCTTGTCAGTTCCCTTGTGATCATATGTGAGCCTTAAAGCTCTGCCACCACGGCACAACACACCCCGAGCGTCCCCTGCATTGGCGATGTACAACACTCGACGTAAGGCTTGGCTTGACAGTGGGGGCTGAGAGTCCTGTGTCAAACCATGAGGTCCAGAAGGATCGGCTCGTGTAGTCGATGGCGATTGTGAACGAGGTGTGGAAGATCGAGATCGACCGCTCGAAGGCTGGCTCAGTCGCTTGAGTGCCTTCCTCGACCTGCTCTGAGAGCTCGCCGAGCTGCTGTAAACATAATTCGCCATTGAATCCACGTTAGCGTTCATTGCATCAGACAATGTATCCGTATTCGACTCTGTTGTGGCAGATGATTTCACGGTGCTGGTGTGTGTGGTGATAAAGGATTGTTTGCCATGCGGGTCCTCTATGCGGAGAAATGCTGTGACGGCGGTGCATCCCGAGTGGATTTTGCCCTCGGAGTCTTCAGAGATCTTGGATAAAGTCCGATCGACATTGTGGAAGGTCTGGTTATACGTATCAGGTATCCCTGATTCTGGGCTTGAGTTAATGGCTTCGAGGAAATACTGCAAGGCAGAAGTGAGTAAGTTGACGATAGAAGGAGGAACAAGTCTAACCTCATGGAAATGTTTTCCACACCAGTCAGCAGCCTCTCTTCCCGCATGCCCATCAAAGATTGCGAAAAACCCCTGCCCGTGCACGCCTGCATAATCAAACGCGTACGAGTGTGCGTCTTCCATAGAGCGACGCGGTCCCTTCTCCTCTGCTACACCAAAGCGAAATGTGGGATTCTCAACAGACCACGAATTGGGAGTCTAAGACAGAAAGTCATAGTATGCACACAGAAACATTGAGAAAAAAGTCGTACAGTCGCCGAGTAAGGAAGCACATCCGCAGCCCCAACTGATTGCGATGCGACATAGTCGGTCTTGAAGCCTAACATGATATCGACAGAGAACCAGGGAAGGCCACTAATGCTAGACGCTGTATGCGGTGTGTTGGTTGCCGCGTGCGACTACTAGCCATCAAGACTTACGAGTATTTGTGACTTTGACGGAGTACCAAGAACAACTGAGATGAGTGGAGAGAACTGGACCGTCGTGGCCACTGCCTTGTTGCACAAATTTGGATAGGATAATGGGAGTTGATGGAAGATAGACGTCAGATGAAAACTTGTGGACCGGCTGAAGCGCCGGCGAAAGTACAAAGGTCACACCACGTGCTTAGTACAGTACCGCTCGCACGGCAATATCATCCTTCTTACATTGAGGGGGTCTCAGCCATTGTTCTAACACATGCGTACGAGCATCGGCAGCTTACACGACAATATCACGTCGATGATCCACACGACGACCACGTGCAGCTTTAGCACGGCTCACACAATTAACATGACTTCTTATGAATTTGCGGCCACCTGTACGTCAAACGCAGAGTCAATGGTGATTTTCAAAATAGACAAGATCCGATGAGCGAGCGGCACGCACAGTTATGGACGATACTAAGAACAAAAGAACTTGGGTGACTAATACAGGAGATTATTCACAAGCATCGTGCAATGTGCGAGCGCCGGACAACGGTAAAGAACAAGACAAAAGATTTCACGATTAAAATGTTCTGCATCATCATGAATTGTGTGGATGGCACAAATTCAGCTAATGTTACTTCACCATCCGGTCAATACAAGTAGAGGGCAAGTAGTCGACATAGTAAACAGCAAAGATGACAACACTAACGTCAAACAGGTATTCAAAAAAAGACACAGAGGTGCCAAATAACGTCATGTCGGGAAGAAGAAAGCTATCCAGAACCGAGAACAAACCCGAGTTGTGAGGAACAACAATAAGAGTCAGCAGCGATTAAATTGCAATACGAAAGATGTCGAAGCAGCGTATTGTGCGTATGGGAGCAGCGACGTGCTGCTGCGGTGAAAAACCTACAGCCAGCGTTTGATATCCTGAGTGACGAGCATTGACATTAACATCAAGTCTCCTTCACAGACCTTATGTGCCTTGTCACAAGGTAAGGCCGGAGCCGAAGCCTGCTTATCAGCAAATCTCCTTGCACTCTATTTTCTTTTTGCGGCATCAGTCACCCGTAATGAGCGCACGTCGTCGTCATCATGGGCGGTTCGCAATTATTTTCTTTCCCTGGCATCAGTCTCTATCGTGAGCGCACAGCATCGTCACCATAAATGGTTCACAACAACAAGTGACTAGGCCATTTGTAGGTGGAACTCCGGTGCTATTCAGTGACATGTCATTGAGCTATACATATTCTGGTATCGGGTGCACACTGTCGAATTATCAAACTTGGTCACCAGTGATTAGGACAAATTCCCGTCTTGCAAAGTACTGATGATATGGACCATCAGTTCGAACTTTAATGCGAACCGTCAAGTGAACTGTCTAACAGTACTGTATTGAAACTCGATGGCTGCCTCCGTGTGAATTTTCCAGGCCAAAATCATTTTCGTCTGATGACGAGCCAAGTGTCATATATGTTGGTTGCTGGACATTTGTGGTTTCACTGCAGCGACGATCGCTTCTCCCGGATATATTGTCCACCTGTCGGCTAAACTATACATATGTACGCGCTCTACAACTTCATAATTGGATGCTTGAACAGGAGTATATCAACTCGGGTACTCTCTTATCCGCCACCGTGCCTTTTACTAGCCTTGCGGGGTGCTTTTATCCTCGGACATTCTCACCATGCAGCATGCGTTTTTACGATATCGCAGCGGTACCTGCTGACACAATATTCTGCCTGGCCAAAAGCGTTGACGAACCCTAAGATCGAACTTTTCCTCCGACTTCTACTCCGCCGAAATTGCGACAGCGTTGTAGCAGACCATCAGCATCTCCAAGGGGCCAAAGCTGGCGAGTCAACTCTTTTCGGAAACCATCGCCATTGTCGCATGCCAGGTATCCATCTAGATACTCGGATACTCACTAGTTAGGCGTATGGTATACGCATAACCTGAAGCGACTGACGATCATGGCGATCACCCGGCAAACGATTCCCGGGTTCTGTCCGTGGAAATAGTCGTCCGTCCCACAAGACCGTTTACAGAAGACACACATCACATTTCGAAAGAGTTACCAAACGTATTGGCGGCGAAAATGTCCTCTGATTTTTGCATAGATGGCCGCGGCTCCGGAGGCAAAGACAACAGAACGAAGGGACGACGGTTGGTCCCGAATCGGACATCTTCCTCGTTAATGTGATGTATATGATATGAACGCCGATACGCGGTTCTGATAGACATGGTCGAAGGGACTTTGATAAGCGAGCACGGGTGGGTGAAATGACGACAGCTGGTAATACGGTTGTGGGCGTGAGCACTTGCCACGTCAGGAGTAAGACGATAACAGGATTTCGGACGCAAGGTTGCTTGTGAGCAGGGCTTGATGAAGGCCTGGCCTGCGCGTTGCCAGCGGGAAGTCCCTTTTACTGTTAAGGCAGGAAGATGGCCCATGAAACGCGACAGACTTGTGCGTGTGTCTAGGCCTAGGAAGGCTGACTTCCGACGTCAAGAAGCCCTCCGGAGATCAAGGCATTCGGAGTTTGCCTTGTGGCTTCTGAGCATCTGACTCGGAGCGCCGAGTATGTAGTGAGACTTCTCCGTACACGGCCAGGTGGACGTGGCCGCGCACCTGTATAATGCCGTTCAGCACGGGGCAGCGGGCATCGTTATGCATCATCAACAACGGCTAGGCTGGCTCGAGTTACGGAGGAACCCAGTTCACTTCATGTGCGGAATGGCAATCCTGTCACATCGTTGACATGAGTCCCGAGCTGGCTGTTCTGAGCGTGTAGGATGCTATTTGTCAATCAGAACACAATGATCGGTTATTTCCGAATTTAATGGCTGCTGTTCATCACATACAGTAGTACATTTTGGTGGCCACAGACCTCGTGGAGCATGACGACCTATCGAGCGGCTGCGGGAACCAGTGGGGACATCACACACGCGGCTAGTTGCTGCACACGCACAGCATGGGCACAAAAGCAAAAGCTCCATACGACTGCTGTCAAATGACTCAGAACGACGGCCGATCTCCCAATACTACATTTAGTAACTTCCAGTCAAACAACCAATGCGGACGAGGGCGGTCGGTCGGTCGGCGACGAGGCTTGACTCAAAAATCACAATCATGCCGTCCCTGGTGACAAGCGCCCGACTAGTGGATCGAATCCATCTTCTTTAAATATTTCTTAGACCGTTAAAATTTCAAATAGGCCATTTCAATGTCCAGTTGATTTCTCAGGCTCATGGCTCCGTTCTTTCGAGACGATATTGGCGTTAGCTCCCCGTCCTTATCAATATATCACGTCTTCAGTACTGCATCTAGTGTGAGCTTATGCCCGTCCAAACTTTAATGGCATGATATCAGCACTGATTGAGCAGTTTATCAAACGCATTGTTTCAGATCGGTTGAATCGGTCCATCACCGTTCCCCACGCGTGACGGTTGTTTGTCAGGTGAATTCTATGAGGGAAGACTGGCCAATCCCTTTTTGTCTGATTTATATATATCGTGTGAAAACCCAGAATGACGCAAAACCTCGGGAGAAGTGGCATCGTAGACTAACGAGAACCCATTTTATATTCAATGCTGTATACAGTATTATATATCATGCTTTAGAAAGCGTTGATGTGCATAGGAAATCCTGATGAGTGGATGGTACAAGCAGTTCGTAGACGATCCACGTATATATGGTTAGGTGTAGGGGATGTGAGGATATGTGCGCATTCAAGGAAAACTAAAGAATGCAAAGGAATATTACGGGTATTTATCAGCGTGGCTATCGAAGGGCGGGCTCTTCTCTGGCCCACTCTGGAGTGATCGATGAGTCTCGTACGTACCCGAGGCTTGGGGTGGAATATAAGAACTCCCGTAGTTACCCTCAGAACCGAAGTGGGGTTGTGAAGAATGTGACCAGTGAGTGTACATAGTGTCTTGTTGATGGCGATGGTGCGCGTGGCGAGACCACAATGATGGAGAGGAGGCTGCATTCGAGGACACGATTGGATAAGGATTGAAACGATTTTCAACCGAAGGGAGAATAGGATAGGTGGGAGTCTCATGAATAACGGGAGGGTAAATTGATGATTGGGGGGTAAAAGAAGAATATTGTTGAGGGCCTCCTGATAATAAACTCGTGCTTGATCGAATGGAGGGAGTTGTCAATAAAAGAATGGTTATTCAATTTGCCAGAGACATACCTAGAGCGTTGCCCTGAGTCCCCCACAATTGGCTGGTTCGAGAAGACATCACTGAACAAAAAGATCAGGTCTTATTGTGCGAAAGCCTATACAAAAATGGGACGCACCTAGAACGTCTCGACACTAATGGAGGCAGCCCTAGCTCCGGTCGCTCGCGTTTGGGAGGTGTATTGTCCCGTGTGGGGGGAGTAGAAGCGTCAGACATCCCGGATGACCCCGCTGTTGAGAGTCGGTTGTCGGCACCATCCCTTTTCGGAGTACTCTTCTTCCTCTGCGGGACTCCCTCTGGCCAAGTGCACTATGGACAAGGTAATGAATCACGAGCGATAGTGCAAGACTCTACAACACGTACCTCTCGCTGGCCATGGACGCATCGAATACAATTGGGCTTGGTCTCATCACACTGTTGACAGCAGGATGAGCGACCGCGCGTCAGCCAATGGAAGGTAAATCCAACCTTGATCTTCTTGACGCGGCAGGTCATGCAGCCGGTCTTGCTACGCGTGTACTTCGGTCGCCTGCGTTGTGCCGGCTCCGCTCGCTGCGATGGCGCTACCAGGTGAACGCTGGTACCGGGAGCCGCAGCCGGAGGGTAGTATGGGGGTATATAGTGGCTTGATGGGGGACTTAGAGGGGAATGATGAGCTATGCATAATTACAGGTAGAAGGACAGAGGAGGAGGCTCACTAAGACATGCCGTCTGCCATGTATCAAACGGTCTGAAAGCGCGGAGTCGACGAATGTGGGATGTACGAGTTAAGTTTTTTTTGGTTGAAGCGGATGGTTATAAACGGAGGATGGCTTTCAGTCAATAATTCGAACCGAACGACTGCCACGGATCACCGCGTATCGGGATGGGATCGCCGAAAGCCAGATCTCAGGGTTGGAGTGCCATTTTGTGAAAGTTTCTGGACAGAACCAAACAGTAGAAATAAATTAGTAAATGTTCTGGTGCCATGCCGTCCCCAAAGTCCGGCCAGCGCCATGCATATGCTGGGTGGCTCCAAAACGTGTCGAAGAGGGTCCTACTAGCATATTCCCTGCAATGATTCTTGCGCTCATTAATTCGACTAGAATCCCCGAAGTAAACAAAGACACGCCCGCCATAACGAGCAGTATAAGGGTTTTTGAGTAGCCATAGACATCAATTGTTTGTTCGGTACCCTGATGGGACATCACACCACTCGGAGTAAATGGTGATATCCCGTTTTCGGAAGAACCCGCCTTATTCACATTCCTGTTTCAGGCCCGCCCTTGCGAAGCTGTGAGTAAATTTCTTAGAAGAATTAGGAGTTGTTTCCCGTCTCTTTTCCCTTTCTCCCTGGGCCTTGAGTCTGCACAAAAGGCCTTTTGAAAAACAAAAGTAAAACATCGGTCAATGGAGCATTTGTTGAATATTACAAAACCTATAGCCCCTTGTTACTCACGATTATCTCCGCCGCCCAAAGTTTCCAATGCCTGTCTGCGGCGAGCGCCGGCTCAGGACCGTTGTACGTATTCTAGACATACTTAAGAGGCATCTTTCTCCATCAGGAAGGATGGCGAAAGTCTAGCGATCCACGTTGATGGTAACACATCCCCACCAAGAAGGTTCACGTCACTCGGGCATCTGAATTCTTCGACTCGACGGGCTTCTGCTGAGAAAAAACGACGACACTTTGTGGATCCTTGCAGTATTAATGATTAGTAGACGGAAAGGGCACATTCTCTTGCAATTGACAATGGGGCCTTGCTGCAGCATGCCTGTAGCTCAGTCTGACCCTTGTACAGTGATAACTTAAGCTCGCCCCCTATCGGCGTTCTGTCATTGTCTTTCAGTCGATTGGCCGAGATTATGAGTCTCTCCCTTGTACTTCTACGCTCTAACTTCTTTTGGCTTCAAATTTGATCGACGCGATGCTCGGTCATAATTATTAAATCACATCCATTGGTCTGAAGGACTCTTTACCAAAGCCTTGGTGTCGATGAAGACTACGCGTCAACACTGCAGGAAACAGCATGGGAAAACACTGTTTTCATCTTGCTAACAACACGGATCGGCGAATGGTCTGCAATCCTGTGTGATAAAATGTCCTATCTTGCATTCATCCGATTCATAATTGTCACACAACTGCAGTGCGGTTGACATGACCGTAGCTGGACTTTGTGGCTGCACAAACATTTTCAATACCCCGCAGCAGCACGGAGCAATAAATCACCGGCTATGCAATACTACGCAGATCCAGCTCATCCAATGCAGTCTCTCTAATGTGGAACTGACAATCTGAACAATGATTGCAGGGAGCTTGCCGGTGGTTGCATGGACAGGTGGGAAAAAGTGGATTGTGCTGAATCACTATGTCTACAACCCAAATGAGACTGAGTTCCATCACTTGTCAAGAGAGCTAAAGCCTTCTATTCTTGGTCAGAGAGCATTGGAGGGGAAAATGAGAATACTCACAAAACTAGGTACGGATGATGCAGACGGCCTAAGCCAGGTGTGTTGGTAAGATGGCTGACAGCATTAGATTCCTGTAATTCATATCAGAACCACATACTAAAGTGAATGTACCACAGGTTACAATGATTGTTTGTAGGACTAGCTATCACACCAAGACAGTGGGAAACAATCTGAGTTCCAGACCCAGTGATTTGTGTGCATAGGTTGCAGGTTTCTTACCAGTGCTCTTGCATTTTATAACTTCAGAGATTGATGGAAGCAAGTACCATCATATGCAGGGGATACCCATATCAGTGCAATGAACAACTGAATGTAGCCCCCGACTGTTAGTCAACTTTTTTGACACCAACTGCTTAGGACGTGTGTCTCGTATCATATGGGACATTTTTCAGCTTTCATAGCTAGTCCAGGGAGTCAGAATCACATAGAATAGAACGAATGGATTCATGGACTTGGTTGTGCTGGCAGCGGTCCGAGTCGGTTCTACAAAGCCGGCGGTCGGTTGGCACGTAGTCTGCAACCCGGGAATACGGCGTGCACTCTTCAAGCGTCGGCAGCCAACCGGCACGTCTGATTGTGCCACAAGAACACGCCCGAGGGTTCGGGCACAGGTACCTTTTTGCTTCACGGACTTCCGCGGCTCTGTGCTTCACTTCTTGAACCGCACCCTTGCAAGATGGAAAGCATCTCTTGTGTTGAACGTGGGAGTTCCTAATTGATGTAGAAGGGGGTCAAGACCTGGAAGTGACCAGAAATGGGGAGAGAAGCCTCCGGGCAGGGCAACAGCTGGCATTTTCCATGGGAATTATTTACAATGCCCCGCTGGCACGTAGATACCCATCCAGTCCAAAGCAGGCAAGTAGAAAGGTTCAATGACATCCGTCAACGATCATTGATGGGCTCCATATTGAATGCATGTTCTCGTAGATTTGAGTTTCCCGCCCACAGTCTATCACTCAGGCCCAGTCTGATACGCCACGGAGGAAAAAGTCGAGCGACGTATTGGTTCATCCGAGCCCTGGCAGTAACGAAATACCCCTCGCTTGTTAAGGCATGGTGGAGCTGTTCTGCTCTAAATTTCATTGATTGTATCAGTGGGAATTCCTTGGCTTTTACTATGGCCTACGTTAATGGTCACGGGGAGGTTCCGTAAGTTGCCATCGGCTGGCATCACGACTCTACAGAGTGGTCTTTATTCGCACGGGGTCAGTCTTTTCTCAAGTATGCCGTTTGGAGAAGCCATTGGATAAACCTGCGAGCCGTTCGCTTTTGATTCCGGAGGGCACATTTGAAAAACTCTCAATGGCATGGAAGATGTCCGTTGCTCTCGTCAGGGAAGGAACCGGCAAGGGTCGCACTACATACATACTTGACTAGAAGAACTGAATATATGCCCAGGGGACACCCTTTCAATGACTGTGGCGGCTATTCCGAACACGTGTTACGAACGTACGGCAAGTGCTCGCCGTCTTTCATGGGTCGAGAATAATTAGAATATTTCATTGGCCAATCAGTACGGGGCTCGTCTTCATGCCAGTATTCTGTTGATTGACTAGCGGGCAATGCACAGCTTGTATGTTGTAATGAGAGTACGTTTCTATCGTTGGCCTTCAGATTAGCTATGTCGAAATATCTTGTGCTATGCATACAGCTATGTCCTCCTCGGAGAGAATTCCCTCAGAACCGACAAGGACGGAGACTGTCGCTGAAGTAGTTCGTGATCAATTCGGTCATAACGATATCTACTGGCGACTACGTGCTGGACTCTGCTCTCACGGACACGGCACAATCCTTCCGATCCAGGTCCACTCGTTGTCATCGGACAGCTCTCTGGACAATTACTCTCAATTGACGTACTAAGAAGGGCTCGGAGAGCGCAATAACTGGCAACGGCCTTTTGGCATCATGACTTCAAGAAGTCCCAGTCGGGTGAAACGACACGTTGCCTCCAGCAGGCAAGGCACAGGTCGCAGAACAAAGAACCGTACTTCCTATCCCAATGAATTACAAAACTATGGGCAAATTTTTACTTTTTACATGAGGGTAAAAGTCCCTAAAAACACAAACACGAGATCTTGGTGAAGTGAACACGACAGGTATAGTGCGGCGATAGTAAGGTATTATCTGTATGATGAAGCAGCTTTATCTGATCGGGAAGATGATGGGACTGAGAGGGACCATTCAAACAGATATGTGAGTGCACCAGGACTTTCCGGGTCATGTATGTAGAAGGAGAGATGACGTGCAGGGCACAGATTGCACAATTATATTTACGTTTCCGCTGTTTTCTGAGACGCGTCCCCGACAGAGTCACCGGTGTCTTGCCGGCTGGAGGTTGGGCGTGAAGATCTAAGGACAGACAGATAAGCCAATGAGGCGCAGACCTCGAGAAGTCATCAGCCCCTTACGAATCCTTTGACTTTCTGCTGGGTTTAGGCCAGCCCCAAACCTCGCGAATCCACCGTGCCATATTGACTTCTTGCTTCATGACCCTCACGATCCAGGGATGGGTGAGCATGTCCTTGGGCGTAGGGCGGAGCGCAGGATCAACCCGTAAGCTGAATGCCTGGTCAGCGATCGGCATGATGCATAGAACTACGACATGACCTTACGTTTCTTTGATAAAATCTTTCATGGCTTCGCTCCAATGTACACCAGCTTCATCCTCCAATTGTGGGGGCTGTACGTAAATATGTGAATGGATATACAGCCGCGCAAGGAGGGCAACCGTTACCTCGCTCTGGGTAATATGGATCATTAACTCAATTGGTGGAAGATCAGTGGAAAAGGGGAATCGATTTTGCACGAGTTCCAGCAACGACAGACCGGTCGACCAAACATCCGCGCGAATTGAATACTCCAGGCCAGAAAGACGTTCAGGCTGATAATGCACGTAAGACGTGAGGCGGTGATCAGTCAATGGACAGCAAATAAATTGAATAACTGACAGCCATATACAAACTGGTCCCCGTGAACGTGCCCGCTCGTGACTCAATAAGTTCACCGGAGACACCAAAATCGCACAGCTTGACGACGCCTTCGCGAGACAAGAGAATATTTGATGGTTTGATGTCGCGATGGATGAGCTTCTTTGAGTGCAGGTACGCAAGTCCCTGCAACACCTGTATGCAATCGTCAGGAAACCAGGGCACCGGTAACCGTGACATACTTACTCCTTCAGCCAAGCGGCCAGCGACCTTCTCACCGACCCGTGCACCACGCTCTCTGATTCTTCTTCCTACTGCCTCCAAACTTTTACCGTCACAAACTTCCATGACGACTTTTACCTCACTCGAAGAGGGAGACATGTACGCTCCGTAAAAGTGGATTATATTGGCATGCTGGATGGTAGTGATGACACCAACCTCGCGGAGGAGCTGCTTCATTGGAGCTTCGCGTGTGGTGATGGTCTTGCGGGCCATGACCATACCGGTGCGCTTATCTTTGACTTCGTGGACCGCACCGCCAGCACCCTCCCCCAGTCGGGCGACCTCTTCGAAGACATCATCTGACCACTCGTTGTACGGATAGTTCTCACTCTTTTCCTCGCCAAATGGAACAGAAGGAGCAGATATAGTGCGAGTCTCGATATCATTGATGGTGCGACGAATGTCATCCATAGAAAGAGGTTTGGTGGTGGACTGAAGCTGCGGGCGAATGGTAGTATCACCCGTGCCATCTTCATTTACAGGTGGTGGATTGGACAGGACAGGACCGCCGTAGTAACCGCCGGCGAATGGGTCCGTCGGAGACTCATTGCGAGAAGGAGCAGGGTTGGTGGCGGTGGATGGACCAGTAGTGATTGAGAGCTTGAGGGAGGGTTTAGAAGGGGCAGGGGTAGGGACGAGGAGGCCAAGCTTGGGAGTAGTAGATCGGGAGACAGGTGGACTTGGCGGGGCGAGCAGAGAGGAAGGGGCTAATTGCTCAGGCTTGGAGGTCTTGCGGATGTTGAGAGGAGTGACCTGCGCTAGATGGTATGGAGTGGGAGAGGCAGAACGTTGAATGGTGCGGGGACCGAGGGGACGACCGGGAGACGGATGCATGGGAGCACCGGAGCCAGAAAGTATCATCGAATCTTGAGAAACGGAGGAACGAGTGGGGAAACACAGGCTGGGAGAAAATGCGCGCTATTTGGAGGAGAAACGAGAGAGGAGAGATAGCAAACAGCGCCCAGAATGTCGACTCTCATCCACACTGCCATCGCGCTAATCGCCGCCATCGCTCGCCGCCCTCCCTTTCTGTCTGCTCTCCTCCCTCTTTCCTCGTCATGGGTACTGTAGCCAAGTGGTTACGGCGTCACGTTTAGGTTCATCCAGCCAATCCGTGATGGGAAACCTCGCGAGTTCGAATCTCGTCAGTGCCACTCCTTTTTGCCCCTCCTATGCCCACTTCTATTCCATTTCGGTCACCCTATCCTCCACCTCACTATCACAATGTCTTCCGACTCAGATTTTTCCTCCTCTTTCGGGTCGCCCATTCGTCACTCTCTCTTCGAGACCCAGCCCCCACCCGAGCCCATTAGGCTCCAGCCCATCGGCGTCGA
The DNA here is from genome assembly GCA_003314395.1 of Albatrellus ellisii. Taxonomy (NCBI): domain Eukaryota; kingdom Fungi; phylum Basidiomycota; class Agaricomycetes; order Russulales; family Albatrellaceae; genus Albatrellus; species Albatrellus ellisii. Next base: position 51,368 of record QLPN01001814.1, on the reverse strand, counting down.
CCCTTGCTCCATCATCGGAAAGGTGCTGACGCGCGTCCGGCGCTCACCTGTCCACCCTACATTTACCCTCGACTTTGCCGACAATACCACTTTTCAGATACGCGTTGACGGCTACGACCCCATCCACCGTGGCATCCCCAAGGAGCTCGAGGTCAACTCGCTCCTCAGCACCCTCTTCAAGCCGCCCGGCGGCCAGGCGACCGTCCGCCTGACCATCGCCAATTGCAGATTTATCAAACTAAAGGATATCGCGCACGAGCGCAGGGATGCAACGGAGAGCCGCTGGAATGTGGAGCACCTTGCGCTGGCGATCAAGTTTGAGGAGGAAGTGGGCTGGCATTGCGTCTGGGCGACCATGGCAGAGTACGACGGGCAATACGGGCCATGCACCTTTAGAAGCTTCGACGACGTCTATCTCGATCAAATTCAACGCGTCCCTAGGCGGCGCGAATTCGTGCGGAAGCAGTCGCCAAGACGTCGCCGCAATCCCTCAGGCTGACCGTAAGTTATTTCGTCTTCCTCTTCGTACGCCTGTGGCTCACCCCCGCATTGACATCGCTGCTCATTGTGTTCTGGTGATCTTGAGACATCCTGCGATTCTTGACCGATTTATTTATTTGTAGTACTGACATACGGCTCATGATCCCATTGTTCCATGTTGTCATCTTGATCTTCTATATCAAACCACTTGCAGAACCCCGGACCGTTCACAAGCATATGTGTATTTGTACATGAAATATATCACATCTGTAACGCAGTGTACGGCAGCGTTGGTTAACGACCTGATGAATCAGTGATGATCGTGTTTGCGAACGTGATTAGTACGCGGTGGAGGCAAATGCGCCGACCCTCAATTTGTCTCCGAAGACTTTCAGGGTGGCCCGCATTGTCCCCGAGATCGCTGTTCCTTACCAACTTCCCATACAGCAGCAAGTATCCCTTCTCTTCCAGGAGCAAGGAACGGCTTACCAGGCGCGGGCACCGAAAGAGGCAGAGCAAATCAGATATATAATAATCCCACTGCACGAGTGGCTACTTTAACGGACAGCAGCTGGCACATGAATTTCTCACACTGTCAACAAGAATACCGCGAACACCCTCTTTGATTGACACGCAGACAACCATGACAGTCATTATGTCATTAGATATATGTCTGCCGTGTCTTGAATTCAACTTCCATAGTGTTGCTAGCAGCTGTACAGGGCCGACGTACGGACTTCGGACGGGCGCGCCGTTGGCGGCACAGTCTGGTTTGGCGAAGTTACAGAGATGGCCTTGACGCGGAAACCAGAACTGCGTGAAGATGATGCGGCGCTAAGACACACAGTCCAACGCGAGATGGCAATCGTTGCTCGATTTCGTCATGACTGGCACTGCATGTGAAACTCAGTAACACGTCAGAAAGGCCTCTGTGAGAAAGGTCAGGATGGCAGAGGACTGCATAAAGCCCCGTGATACAGATAAGATGGACCAGTGAAACAGCGCAGATTCGTTGCAGATTTCCCAATGTCACTGGTACGGCGAAAAATATGGTCGCCTGGTACGAAACATTTACCCCTTACCGTCCAACCATACTTCCGCGGGCGTTGCTAGCGATAGGGATAAAAGGAGTTAGTCAGGGAGTCTGCTGCTATTGCGGATTGGACGTCTTAGAACGAACCAAAGCAATGGTGTGAGATTGCGATCTATCCTGCCGGAAAAACGTCATAGCCTTGTGATTGACCGCTATATCGGAAGCAATTGACCTTGGTCAAATGCTAACGGTCCGGTCGACTCCAACCAAGGGACATCATCATACCCAAAGGTGTGATAGTACAATGTATAGGCTGTAAAATATGAAATTGATCATGGGCGGGTGTCAGTCAAAAGATGAAGTGACATGACAATAGGGTCTACAGCGCTTGCCAGTTTATTCTTTTATCTTTGTTTTTTTTTTTTTTTCAAAAACAACATCAATTTCCTAGATAACTGTTGACACAATTGAATCAGTAACAAGAGCAGCAGCCAACACGAAATCTGAGCCGAAACCCTTCCAACAGAAAATGAATGGTTCAAGCTCGGCTCTAGGATCTGTCTGAGTTACATCAGAACCCATCGTATCCCCTGATTCTGGGCGACAGATAACACCAATACCCTAGAGCTGTACGGCAGGGTAGAAGGAAGGCGTTGCCCTGAGCATAGGGCAGATAGGGATAGGCGAGCCAGGGATAGGCTTCCCTTGTGAGACCAAATACAGGATACATAATCTTCAAATGAAATATACGACGCCGGAAAGATCCTGTAACCAATTGGAGACCGTGAGCGCAAGCTCTGAGCCAGGTTCACCGAACCCAATAACTAGTGGGCATCTCCTGTACAATTCCTGCGACCCCTGGGGCTGCGTGGGTCTTAGCATACTGTAGAACACGCTTGCGTCACGTCAAACTATAGAATCTCGTCATCATCACCATCACCATCACCATCACTGTTAGCTCTGTTTCGCAAGTGAGAAGGCTCCATCACAACGTTGGCTGTGGTTGAAGACGAAAGGTGCGGGCGACAATCTGACAAAGGTGGACGACCGGTGTGGCGAGCGCCTTCAGCGCTAAGATGGAGGCCAAGATAAGGCAGGAGGGTGATGGTTGTCGTCGTGCCGCAGACCGATGAATGGAACGTATAGTTTACTGTATCGTGGGCGGTGAGTATCTGAGTCAAGACGTACCATATCTCGAGGCTGAAAGCGTGTATGGTTATTGATGACAACGTCTTGATGGGGATGTAGGCCGCTAGTGAGCGCTGAACAGTCAGGTCCCGTACAAGCAAAGCCCCTGGAGATGATGTCTTCAGTGCAGAGAGCGCACACAGAACGGACGACGTCGCACCTACACGGCCTCTGTCCCTTTGAGGTACGGTGCTCGTGTTTCATATGTTCTGCACCCGGTTCCAATGGCGTCAAACAGGTCCCATGATAGCCCAATCGATGGCCAAATAAGGTAAGGTACAGTAGATTGAAGTGCATATCGACGGAATGATACCGTCAATAGTCAGGGCGTCTTGGTGGGTCAAGAAGGGTGGAGCAAAAGCGGGCTACATGAAATATGACATTTGGATCTTATGGAGCAGTGACAGTCCATCGAATATTAAAGAGAATAATGCGATGGCGAAGCCGAAGTGGCCGATGCGTTAGCTTTGTGGCTGGCTGCAACGGCTACACAGCCACGGCGCCACCAACTAGTTTCGTCACGGTGCTATGCCCTGCTGAGGCTTTTGCTACACCATGTCTCTGCCTACCACAACTCATACTGACCGCGTATCTTATGCACCATTGACTCCCAACAACCTTGGGACTATTCGCAAACTCAATTCGGTGTTATTCCCAATTAAATACAGCGAGAAGTTCTATCAAGATATCCTGTCACCAGAGGTCGAAGATTTCTGCCAACTCGGTCAGCTAATACATCCTTTTCGCTTATCACGAAGCGCTGGCGTCTTACCGTTTTGATAGTATATTATAGCGACGTGCCTGTAGGAACGATCTGTTGCAGATTAGAAACGAAGGATGGGGTTTCTCAATTGTATTTGCTGACCATGGGAGTTCTTGCGGTCCGCCTCCCCTTCAACTTTCTCTCCCAGGTTAATTATTAATCCCATATCCTACAGGCTTACCGGTCACTGGGCATCGGCTCTCACAGCCTGAACTTTATTCTGCGTGCTGCTGCTTCCCACGTTAAACCCAAAATCGACCGAATATTTCTTCATGTTCAAGTTTCAAATGAACGAGCCAAGCAGTTCTACGAGCGACACGGGTTCAAGGAAAGTGGCATTGATGAATGTTATTACAAGAAGATCAAGCCAAGCGGCGCCTGGGTGCTAGACAAGACGCTCGACACTCCATCTGAGTCGGAGGAAGAGCGCAAGTGAAGGGCTGCATCAAAACTGTTCATATCTTTAGTCGGTGAGTTGGTAGCCATGACGGGGATTCATGTAAGCATTCATATTTCCGTACTTATGTCACGCTTCAATTATAGGCTACACAAAAATACATGCCGAGCTACAGTCCTTCGATGATTATATCAAGACATCCTGTATCATCGTCCTTCGAGAGCAGATAGTATGAGTGAACAAATGTAATGAGCTGCGGGGGTGTCTGGTTTAGTGAGTTGACGCTAGATGTCCAGTGGTGGACCACTGACATGGGTTTCGTTTGGTTGGGAAGCCCGCTGTCGGTCAGGCGCCTTCGTCGTAACCACACCGCTTGACAAGCTGTCACATGCGTAAGCATGATGGACAAAGGTATACCGTGCAAATTACGCACCTGATGTCTCTTTAGAGCATCCTTCCTAGTGAATGTTTTCCCACAACCTCCGTTGCAGAGAAAGGGCTTCTCTCCTGAGTGCGTGTCTCTATGTCGCTTCAAATCATGCTGACGATTGAAAGACAACGCGCACATGTCGCACGCGAAGGGCCTTTGAGGAGAGGCAGGATACTGCATTGGCTGGACACCAGGTGCCGCTAACTGTGGTTGTGCTGATCCCTGTATAATGTATGTGCTCGTCGCCTGCGGTGGGGAGGGGTACGCATGTGATATCGAATGAGAGCGATCATGACCGTACACCGTCCTCGGGTGGTTCCCCGGCGGTGACATGCTGTTCTGAGCACCATATGGTGATGAATGAGTCGAGGACATAGACTGTGAGTGCGAATGCATGTCGACGTGTTGCGGGTATGCTGCTCCTCTCGGAACTGATGAGAAACTGGGGGGAATTCCACTGTGAGGCTGGGGAGCCTGTGGGCTGTATGAATATGTCGTTTGATGTTGTGGGACGCTGTGGTGAGCTTGTATTGGAGGCTGGGTGTATGTGGACGGCGTATAGTTGTCATTAGGAGACGCATAGCCATTTTGGCTCGACGCGGGCCATTGTGCTGAGATGTACGCGGTAGGGTGAGCGACGTGGCGTCGGTCGGTCATGGTGATCGAAGGCGCTAGCAATATGGAGTTCGTGAGCTAGTCAGTCCTTGTGCCGCCCCCTTCATAAAGCTTTCAGAGAGCGCCCGATTCCCTTTCAGGGGCATATCCAAACGACAATGAATCCGGGGTCATCTGGACTTACTGGCATGATGCGGAACCGGTGTGAAACTGTATAGTTGCTAGATGCCTTACAGCGGCAGACGAATCGAGTAAGAGTTCCTGAAGCATAGATGACATGTACAGCAACTCCTTGCGTGAGTGATGTTGATTAAGTTTCCTAGCCTAGTCCAGATGGCCCGCTTATTCCATTGACGCTCGGATAAGCAACACACAAAGACATATCGTTCGTGGCGCATCAGCCACGAACTTCAACGACTGCAACGCTGACACCAGCATTAACAGTTTTTTGTTTTTGTTTTTTGTTTTTCACTCCGTAGGTCGGACCGATCTCATACCATGATCGTCCATCATCACCGCTCCATCTGTTTCTCGGTCCGCGAATGTGACTAAAGTGGTTTTCAGGGGACACCGAGAGACGGCTAGATTTGGTGCGGTCTTCTTGAGCGGCAATTATTGCTTATCCGGCTCAGGTCAATCATCCTGTGGGACCTTTCTTCCTGACTCCGCTACCTTGGATTTCCACCCTTTATACCAGGTTCATCGAGGCTCAGAGCTCAGGCTCAAGGACGATCATATTAGCTGGGAAATAGTTGTGAACTTCAACATTTCGGGGCCCTGGCCTGACCTCGCGACGTCAGATTAGCTCCCTAGGCGCCAGATGTCTAGGAGTCTCGCCTTGGCTGTTGATCGTATGGTCCCAGATTCAAACAGCGTCATATTCCTGTCCTTCCAGGCCAGTTTCAAACGGTGGGTCACACGCCAAGAGCTGCCGCATATGCCCTGTGCTCCAAACTTGAAGTTATCTATCGGCGTGACCATGTTCTTGGAAGGGCTGTTTATGCTGCCCCGAATCATGATGGTATCTACTCAGTTGTGTAAAGGACACGATGGCAGCGTTCAATATCCGACGTCGCATGGTCAAGAAGTAATCCCACATCAGGATTTTGTCAATTACCGTGCTTTCGTTTTGCGACTTATGAGCAAAGACGGCCTGGGACATGATTGACGTCGACGGATTAGGTACGCGGAAAATGAGGAATGGATACCAATTATGACACTTGCCCCGACAAGCAGCTATTTCCATGATACAACGGGGCTTGTAATGTCTCTGATTCGTTGACGTGAAACGCAGAGATCCGGCCTCAATGAACTTTGCTATGCCGACACAAGTGCCGAAGGCTCCCCATTTGCTTTTCCAGTAGATAAATGATGCCTTTTACGCATGGACTGCCTGGATTGATCAATTGAGAAGTACGTCGTGAATTTGCTTACACAATTTATTTTGATGCCTCTGGGTGACGAACAAAGGAGGTCATACCGCGCTTAGGTTCTTCAGAGTGGATTAGCTCAATGTGCCTGACAATTGAAATCGGCACGGAGGATCAAAGGTACGCGGGCACCAAGCAATTGCTCGCGCCTAGGAGCCGACGGGATGGACCTTGGTTTACTCCGAAGTTCAACCTTTGACTTCGTGGCGAAAAGGAGCTTGGCGCCATTGGTCTGCTTGAGATCATGTTGCTTTCCTCCGGTCCGTCATTCGACAGCTGTGCCTTGAATACATGGGATGCACTAAACCATTCTAGACTGGCTGAACAATCAAGGTGGGGAAGATACGCTTGCATCAAGTATTTCCCGGCTTGCGAGACCCGAGTAATCTCTGCCTCTTTGCGCCCGCAGTGAAACATAGCTCACTGCTGACTGACGTTGTCACAACCACCCATGCTCAGAGCACGATCACGTGGAGGGGCCATTGTATCGCCGAACTGCGTCGCAGATATCTTTCCACAAATAACACGACTTGAACGGGTGTTATACCCTCGCTACCGGTTAGCAGACACAGCCGGCAATATGACCGTATATGCAACGATTCATGGAAGATGTGCAGCCTGACTCTTCGTGATGCTGATGCTGATGCAGCATGGCGACGATTCCAACTTCGCCGTAACAGTGACATTGAGCGCGGGAGCAAACTCGATGTCTACAGGTTATGAAAAAAGTATAATTACTATTGTGTTCTTAGTTACCAAAGGCGGAATCCAAGATGGTTTGAAGAGCTTCTGCAGAAAGTGGTTGCTTCTTAGTGTTAGCAAGAAGCAGAGAATGTGCGTCGGCAAGCTTGGGGGTGGCATTTGCAGTGCAGTGCAGTGCAGTGCACCACTGCCACTAGTCCACTTACCACTCTAACTTTGTAGCCACTCTCCTCCATTTTTTGTTAGTTTTTCTTGGCCCTATGTCGAACAAACTTTCGAGCCCTGCGAAAAGTCCAAGGAAAAGGCCCAAGCTTGCTTCTGATCAGCCTAGTCTTCACTCCTTTTTTGCCAAACAGCCTGCTTCACCGAGTAAGGGTAAGGCAACCGCCGGGGACCTCGTGCAAAGCAACCATGACACATGCGTCTCGGCTACAAGCCCTCACATCGATTTCCCGCTGGTTCCCAGTACGGGAAGGACAGAGCAAGCGGCCGCACCGGAAGTCATAGACATCGACTCGATTGACGATATCACAGATGGGGTCGGCCCGTCTTCCTCGGTGAAAAGGTCCCCCACTCCTGCCAGTGTCGACAGTCTGGCGTCTACATTCGCAATTCTCGAGAGCGACACCGTTGACAATCCGGTTCCCACTTATCAGCCTATGTTTGCGGACCCCATTTCGTTTCGATTTGACGATCACGCGTTGTCGGAAGGCTCTCCGATACCATATTCCTTTCTGGCCCACGCATTGTCCACTCTTTCGGAGACGCGCTCACGTATCGCTATCTTGAACACGCTCACCAACACCCTCCGCATAATCACTCGCTACCACCCGCCCTCCCTTTTGCCTTCGCTGTATCTGCTTTCGAATTCTCTGTCTCCACCGTACTCTCCCGTCGAGCTTGGTCTTGGGCCGTCCATTATATCGAAGGCCATCCAGCACGTCTCGGGTTTGACTTCGGCATCTCTCAGACAGCTATACACGAAGACCGGAGACCCAGGAGACGTAGCTTTCGAAGCAAAGTCCAATGTCAGGACGTTGATACCACATCCCCCACTCCGGATCACGGGCGTATATGAGTCCTTGCTCAAGATATCCCTCGTTAAGGGTAAAGGTGCGATGCGACAGAAGCAAGCCTTGGTTGAGAAACTGCTTGTAGCTGCCAAGGGTGAAGAGATTCGGTTCCTCGTGCGTACACTCTCGCAACACATCAGAGTAGGAGCTGTGAGAACATCGATTTTGACTGCGCTCGCACGAGCGATGGTCCTCACACCGTCCGCTGCTATTTCTGCATCAATTTCGGCAGAGTCGCTTTATCATGCATCCTTTGATCTTGTGTCGCGGGCTACAAGTACTGTCCACGATTCTGAGAAATTAGCGAAGGGGTCCAAAAATGAAATCATACTCAGATTTACCCGCGCAGAGGCGCTGATCAAGAGGGTATTTGTGCAGCACCCTAACTATGATCACATTGTCACTGCGATCTTGGAGACAGGTTTGGACGGCCTGGCAGAACGTGTTCCGCTCACAGTCGGTATGTCTATGTACCCTATCATTTCGAACCTTCTACTATGGCCATTTCTCCACCAGGTATACCTTTGCATCCGACATTAGGCTCTCCAACTCGCTCATTGGACGAGGTTTATGAAAAACTGAATGACTCGCCATTTGTTGCCGAGTTCAAATATGATGGACAGCGAGCGCAAATTCATGCCTTGGCAAATGACAACGAGAGCGTTTTTGTCAAGGTATTCTCAAGGCATCTAGAAGACATGACCGATAAAGTATCTCTCTGTTTGACATATCCGCGTGTGACCCTGACATCATCTCAGTATCCGGACGTCACATTACTTGCGAGTCACATCATCGGCATATCACCTCGGATATCATCATTCATCATTGATGCTGAAATAGTAGCAATCGACCCGTTAGACGGAAGTCTCAAATCTTTTCAGGAGTTGTCAAATCGCCCCAGGAAAGATGTACAGCTTGATGACGTCAAAGTCTGCGTCTGCGTCTACGCCTTCGATTTGATGTACTTGAATGGGGAGGTCGGTCTCCGCTTACCGCCACAGCTTCCATCTACCAACGAATGTCTATTACGACAGATATTATTGGGGCAGCCGTTCCGGAATAGGAGACATATTCTTCGTAGACACTTTCCGCGTACAAGATCAGAGCAGCGAGGGATGGCGTGGTTTGACCACGTCAAAAACTGTGAGAGCGAGGGTGGTAGGGAAGCCATCGAAGAATTTTGGCAGAGGGCTGTCGATAGCCGCTGTGAAGGTTTGATGATCAAGGTAGCCTTCTCCTATCCATATATGAGCAAATTGACATTTCTGACGCCCACTTGCAGCTTCTTGATAATGGCGGACTTACGGAAGCATCTGAAGTAAAGTACGACAAGACACGAAGGAAATCACTCCCGGCGACATACGAGCCCGGTATCGTCAATTCGCCTTTCTGGACCAACTGCATATCTAATCACAGTCGTTGTGGCTGCTCAGACAAACGAACTTCTGCGTGGCTCAAGTTGAAGAAAGACTACGTAACTGGACTTGGTGACAGCCTGGATCTCATACCTGTCGGCGCTTGGCATGGCAACGGCCGCAAGGCGCAATGGTGGAGCCCAGTTCTGCTTGGATTAAGGGATCCAGACACCGGAGGCATCGTTGCGATGTGTAAATGCATGTCAGGCATGTAGTTGCTTCATGCATAGTGCGAGTAGTGCAGTAATTGTAATATGAAATATCTCGCAGGGTTTTCGGATGTGTTCTACAAGGTAGGCTTGATGCGGATCAACAGGTTCTGCACCGTAGTCCCACTTTTCCATTCAACGCTTGCTCATAATGCCCATATACAGGCCATGAAGGAGCGCTACGTGGAGGAGTCGGAGAACTGTTCAAGGCGGCCGTTGTGGGATATGGTGGATACTGGGGGTATGTACCGGTACGCTTCTCCACATCTATTTCCATATTTACTCTCGCGCCTCCAGGGTATAGACCAGACGTTTACTTCTATCCACACGAGGTGTGGGAAATCAGGGGCGCAGAGTAAGTGATATCTGTCTTATCATCCTTTTTCCCTATTCTGCATTACGTCTTGGCTGAAACTGGGGGGTGGCTACGAGCATCACAATCAGCCCCGTTTCTATAGCTGCTAGAGGACTGGTCTCCGATCAAAGGGGACTCAGCATCCGATTTCCTCGGTTCATCAAAACGCGAGATGATAAGTCTGTCGAGCAAGCCAGTACCCCAGGGTTTCTCGCGAACATATGGCGCGAGCAGCAAGGCAGGGGGAAGGATCGCGCTGGGGCAGATGATGGACAGCTTGTCGATGCCGACTTGCCGGAGTCGGATGGTTCCGACAAAGACAGCTCAAGTGTCGCAGATATTCAGTGACTTTTCGCGATTTGACCACCGGGTCTACATAGGTGGAAGTAAGCGTACATCACTGCCATTTCATTATGACGGAATGATGAAACACTTGTAATTGAATCTTACAAAATGTTTGATAGCCGTCGTCGTGATTTATTTTTTCTGTCGTCCTTCCAACAGCTCGTGTTACGCCCCATTGTGTTGACTGGCGCGCCCCTCGCTGAGTGTAGACGAACGAATGCTTCGCCCTTTATGTTGAACTGGCAGGGTCCACCCGTATAGTGGCACTAGCAATGACCATGCGTCTAAAGGAGGGGTACTGAAGGACAAAGCGAGCGTCTTCGTCTGAGTGTAGCATGGTGATCAACAATCAATAGTCCAAAGGGACATGTCTCATGCGAATGTTGATGCCACTAATTTTAGAAGTCGTTGTCCCGCAAAACGTTTACTCAAGCTGCTCCCTCATACCTAAATGGTTAGGTTATACTGTATCCCTGAGTCAATTATCCATTGAGGGCTACACGCTGCTCATAGATCTCATCATGCACATTAAAATAGTTTGAAACGAGATCACAGAATATTGATCCAAGGAACAATAGGAAGTTCAGGATGCACTGTGTAAAAATAACCACGCGTCAGGGGTACTGGAAAGATTATGGACTTACGATTGTGCATTCTCAGCAAATCGCCCACGGGACAATATATATCTGCAGATCACCTGTGAGAATGGTAACAGAAAGACGCGAGATCTTATCATGGAATGTCTTATACACGGATGATAACAATACAAAATCGGCGTACTACCATGTGGACATCATTGTCAGCAGCACAGTTTTCATCGAATGTAGCTCATGCACTGCTTTGGGGTCGCCAAAGCATTTCTCAACTGCACGCTTTAGACGTCCGTCGTGCACCAGAGTTGTCCATCTCTGACGGTGGTCGTTGGCTCGGTCCATTTGCTGGAACATGCCATAGGCCAGGATGAACTCAATCTTGACGGTATTAACAAGCAGGTTGCCGTCTGACTGCTGAGTAATAATATCCAACAGCGCTTCTGGTGATGGGGGTTGGAATTCACTGGTGATCGAGGGAGCGTCTGGAGTAGAGGAGTTGGAGGGACGTTCTTTTGGACCGTCAGGATAGGTACCGTCTCCTTGCTTTTTACGAGCACGTTGCGGAAGAGGGCGAGGGGGCGCTCGACTCTGTGGTGCGGAAGGTGATGACTTATTGCCCACCAACACATCTGATAGATATCTCTGGCACAAAACAATCTTAAACTTGATGACTGGTCGGCTTGGTGGTAGAATGGAGAACAAGTTCTTCAGCGTGTGCGAATCAGAAGGAAAGCGCTGAAACACGAGATCCGAAAACAGCGAGAGGTCGAATAACGCAGTTGAAGTCAGGTTGATCATCTAGGGACATGGTCAACATGAAATAACAGCACTAGATCGAGGTGGATGGGCACCAGAGTAAGTAACCGAGAACCCAAAAAGTGTTTGCGGCGCTCATCCTGCTGCAAGCAATAGAATACCACTTCTAGCGGCGTGTGGGCTGCCCATCTTGCTCCGGATTCGGTTTTGTCAGGAGGAAAATGTGCCAGTAAAAGAGGAGAATATCTCGCTAGAGAAGACATAGTAAGTATACGATGGGTGTGGGGAAGGAAGGAAGAAGAATTGAATCACGCTGCCCATCTTTTTCTGATTTTTCCTCGTCCTTTTCAAAGAGCGTCACCAACCAGTCCAAGACGGGCCAGGCGTTCGGCCCAACCACGGAGACGGGTGAAGGGTCTGCGTCCAGTGCTTTGCGTCGGCCTCTAGAGTTAGACATAGTAGGCCCCGACTCTTTGCCAAGAGGCGTTATGAAGTCTTCTTTCAAAATTTGCCAGCAATCCCTGCAGTCCTGGAAGCGTGCAGCTTGTATGGCGATGTTTGAATCGGCCTCTTCTGGTGGATCAAGGCCCTGAGCGACACGAGGAAACGTTTCAGAAGTCGGATGAGATGGCAAAGCAGTCATCAAAGCCTCGGGCGCAACAGTCAATGCAAAGGCCATCAGCGACCGTTGTGCAGCAGCAGCAGCGTCAGCTGACGGCGTCAGGGCCGGTGTTGCTTGTTTCATAGGGGGAGCCTTAGGGAGAAGTGATCCGCTCGGGTTTTTTATGCCGTCGGCACCTTGAGTCGTCGCAGGATACAGCGCGATGTACAGCAATTGGCGGATGTGCGCCCTAAGGTATGCGCATCAATGATGGCAGTTCTTGAGAGAGTCTAGACATACCTGGAAGGAGTGCATTTTGGTGAACGAAGCTGCTCCAAAACGGATATTCCGGACTCGAAATGGCCCTCTTCAAAACAATTATCGACGAGACCGCGTTGCAGTCGTGTCATCTCTCGCTCTGAGCTATTCGTGGTTGCGCGCGCTACACGGGAGGATGCCATAACCGCAGCCTGGGTCACAAGTCAGACACAATCACAATCGTGCACATCTAACATGAGTGCAAACCGGCTTTGTGTCCGGGCGACAAGGATCTGGACCACAGCGGCAGGATCCAAGGAACGGTAGTGCTAATATCGGTCGGTCAGACGCGTCCAGCTGACAGGAGCTGTAACATGGCCGCCACGACTGGTTCGATTGTTTGATCGATTCGCATGTTTTGTAAACAACGTAACTTACAACCTAGCTGGCAAACCCTCAGCTTCGAACGCAGTTGATCGTGTCTCGCTGTCAGGTGAACTGTCGACGTTTGTCTTGGCTATCAAGGAGGTAGTTCCATCAGGGGAAGTCTGTCACGCGATCTATGCGTCTACTGAGCATACCATTCAGTCGGCATTTCTCAATGGCTGCTAGCACCAGCACTCCCGTAGAGCAAGCGATCCGTGCAAAGGTAACACGATTTTTTTTTCCCCCCTGCAGATCGTCGAGCGTCTCAAATCATTGCATTACAGCTTACTTCCCTCCTGCGTCCATCTGAGCTAACGATCACCAATGACTCATGGCAACATAGACACCATGCTGCCATGCGTGAGCAAGGAGGCGGCACCGGAGAAACTCGTATGTACTGATGAATGGCTAATACAGAAATAATCGCCCTCATCTTTCAACAGATTTCTCGGTGAGGATCGTGGGTGACACTTTTGCGGGGAAAGTACGCTTCTGCCATCTTTGTTGGTAGAAAGAGGACGGCTGATGTTTCTGGGACTGTACAGAGCACGATACAACGACACAGGATGGTCTACGCCGCCTTGTCAGAAGAGTTCGAGGGCGGCCTGCACGCGCTGTCTCTGAATACAAAGACCGAGGAGGAAGTCGGCAGGACGTCAATCAAGAGCTAGCGGGATCTTGCCAATAGCAAACTATGATATTTGTCATGCTGTGACCGACATATATGAACGGGAGCGGCCTTTTTCGATTTGCAGTTACTTCCACCAAAGCAAATTCTGTCACTCATATTTGACGATCCTTTCTGAATCACCCTTGACCTGCGATCAACATTCAATAGGTTTCACAGATCATGTCTGGAGTTGTCCCGATCGACAACGTGTTGTGCGCGAGTCATTGTGCCATCATTCTGTTGATCCTTGTCTTTGTCTTTGACACACAAACGGCCACATGTCCCCCCTAGATTATGGTCTCATGATCGCCAGTAATCGACCAGCGGGCTCATGAACTGCTTCTGTCGTGATCCGCTTGCTGAGTGCGTATGCCCTTCAACGCCGTGCAGGAACCAAACCTCAGCATGTTTCGTTACTCAACCTGAACATTTGATCAGGATTTCTGTGATGTAATTGTCGGGAGACCCTCGATGTGACAGTCAGACAGGTGCAGAGTCATTCTTGGGGGGAGGGGGGCACGGCGGGCGCAGCAGAAATGGACGAGGATCGGGAACAGATGACATGTAGGTCTGGGTCCACGTTTTCATTGAGCCCTCCGGCGTTTCGGGATTCTGGATTTGGCCAACCTCCCTCTTGTTTTGTCCTGGCCACGGCATTGCATGGGTTATTGATAAGTCCTTGTGCCGCTTCCTTTAGTAGGTCCAATAAGACCTTTCCCAAGTTCAAACAACTCAACTAAGAAGTTCTTCTAACAAACGTATGCTGCATAAGGAAAGTTATCCATCAAGTCTAGATGAGGCAGTCTCAGGAAAAAACTAAGGCACGGCCCCACTGGTCTTTTAGCAACAGTTGGCTGGCAACTACGCCATTCTAATGGTTTTCCCTAACTAGGTCTGGTTGTGGTCGACTTTATATTTCCTTTTTGGGACCATTCGACCGTTGTGTTGTTTCTAACCCTAATCTCTCTCCGACGAACCCTAACCCCCCGCAGTAACGTTCTCGCCCGCTCCCCCCTCGCGCGTTCCTTCTTGCGCGCATCCCCTCTCTCTTACGCGCGTCCTCTCTCTCTCTCTCTCCCGCCTTCTCTAGCCCGCTATCCCTCATTCATGCATCCTCTCTCCGCGCCTTCTCTCTCGCCTGTGTCCGTCTCTCGACTACGCTCTCTCTCTCGCCGCGCCCTCTCGTCTGTGCTCCCTCGCTCCCTGTCACGCATCCCTCCCCCGAGCTGAGGTGGTGGACAGCCTATAAAGCAATGTGCTATAGGCATCGTTACACACCCTGCACACAACCCGGTTCTATCGGCGTCATTATTGTCATCATCGCCATCGAATAGGCCCATACTATGATGCTATGCACGGCACAATGTGATAGAAGCCTTAAAAGGCATTGCCGTTGACCCGTTAGACATCCTTGCGAACTCGGGTGACACTTGTCGCGCGTTACGTCGCTCTTTCGAGTCATCCCTGCGATGTGATAAAATACCTGCCTGGGCTCTCGCCAATGATTTGTTCCTGGGGTACTGTTCCTGACGTGTTGCAGGACCTAATTATTGTCAAAGAAACCATGAACACCTATCGTCACACGCGATTTACGCATTAGACACGACGCTGGGATTTCCAAAGACTCGTTACCCTTGCCGCAAAGCTGCTCCTGCCCACACTGATGATACATCAGCCTCTGGGATTGGGTGGTAGCTATGATAGACGTATCTGTACGACATTACCAGTGACCGTTATAGATCTTCTGCCGTACAACCTGGATCATGCCCGAGGGAATACCGTCGGCACGTGATAACACTGACCGGCAAACGGTGAAATAAGTAGAGTATTCAATTATTCGAGGCCGGCCAAATTGGAACTCCGAGGGTCAGAAACGTTGTTGGTGGGACCCTCATATACCGGTTATTTTGCAATATCTGAATTGAGCACTATGTATCGAGCCGTTTCCATTGCTGCAGCGGCAAGAAGAATGGCTGAGTGCTTCTGGTCGGACTAGGGAGGATCAATGGATCAATGGAAAGGAACGGTGCGTGCCCGTGGGCCACTGTGAAGACAAAGCTGAGAGTGAAGGCGTTTGTCATGGATCACAGGCTCGTCAGGCGCTCCCTCCATGTCCGTGGACACGGCTTGGGCTGGAAGATCTCCGCTAACTGCAATCACGCCGTTGCTGGCTACGTGTCAAAATATGATCTCGCCATCGCCTTGCACAGAGTTCGTATCTCG
Source organism: Albatrellus ellisii (assembly GCA_003314395.1). Lineage (NCBI taxonomy): Eukaryota > Fungi > Basidiomycota > Agaricomycetes > Russulales > Albatrellaceae > Albatrellus > Albatrellus ellisii. The sequence goes on along the minus strand of QLPN01001814.1, from coordinate 35,406 downwards.
TCTTTCACTTGGTTCCTTTTGCTTTGACAGTTCACAGGCCGATTCGTTTCCGCGCGCTTGCACAATACTTGCCCTTCCTCTGGTTGGGACTCATATATATCTCACTGCTCCCGTGAGTACTGATCTTCACTCCACTCTCGCCCTCTCCCTCTCGGCTTTCCTTCTGCTCCTTAATGCCTGCATACCCAGACGAGGAGGGTCGCCGCGGGGACTCTCGTCCCACCCTCCCTCCGATTCGTGATTTATTCGGGAGTAAGTCGACCTGTTGTTTCTCCAGTCGGACACCATCCTCAGTGTGACATCGTTTTGAAGAAGAGTTGTCCCGACCCCCGCGACCTCTCCCGTTGCCGCCTCCTTCAGCCCCTCCGTCCATTACAGACAACACGGCCACTATTAATCACGCTCTGCACCAAGGAGGGCACACTCACCAAGCTCATGACACCTACCCCAACTATTCTCACCCGTACTTGCACTCTGCTGCCCCCTCATCGTACCCTCGCCAATATGTCCCCTCATATCCCAAGCATTCTCATTCCCTACCACAATCCTCTCTCGTAGTCCAACCTTGTTACCAAAACCCTCAAAACTATGGGGCCCCAACAGGCCCTTCCCATGGCCCGCCTTATCCAACGCAAGGGCAGCCCTCGATGCACCCCGTGCCAAACCTCGACTACTCAGCTTATACCACTTACTCATCTCAGCATTTGGTACCACACGGCATTGCGCCAAACAATGCCGCAGTGTCAGACGCCCAAGCTTCGTCTTCAGCCAAGTACGAATGTAGTTACTGTGGGAAAGGTTTCACACGCCCAAGTAGCCTGAAGGTACCGCTTTTGCCTTTCTGTGCCGGTGTCTTGTCAATTGACGGAACGCTTGATTCAATAGATTCATTTACACAGCCATACCGGCGAGCGCCGTGAGTACTTGCATGCGGACTACGCCGTGTCAGCTTAATTTATATCAGCGCGTGGGTACAGCATATGTGTGCACCGTTGATGGATGCGGTCGGACGTTTAGTGTTCAGAGCAATATGCGCCGTCACGCCCGAACACACAGCCAGGGTGGCGGACATGCCCGCGAGAGCTCCCCGGACGAGGGTAGCGTCGAGGGCTCGCCGCCGCCGACCACTCAGGCGAGGGGATGACAAGAACCGTGCACCGTAGCCGTCAAGATCAAGCCATCCGAGCACTGTAAGTCAGTCACAGGGATCGGCATCCAAATTTCACACCAGTTTTACTGTTTAGTTCCGACATTTGTTTGGGCCATCAAACCCACGGTCTAATTATGATGTCGACCGAACCTGCAATGTTCGATCACTTGGTACATCCTTTCATTTCCTATATTTATTGGCCCTATTTATTCCATGCTTCATCCGTCTATTGTGTTAGCCCATGATCTACGACTGTTATCGCCATAGGCTGCGCCGGAAGTATTATCGTATAACATCCAACCTCACTTAATGCATAGAGCTCTGCAATCCCTGTTCCCCACATATATCCTTTCTAGGCATCGTGTAGTACCACCCGCATAGTATCCTTCGAGCAGAGCTTGACACACGCTGTATCCTATTTATGTGTTGCCGGTCAACGAGGTGGATCGTCCGCGGACCTTGCCCAAGGAAAAAACCCAGGGTTGCCCTGGAAGTGACATGCCTGCGCCTCGATGACCTGCTGAGGACAGGTTCTGCCATCGGAACTCCCGGGACAGAGTAGCTGGGCGGCATGAGTGCGGAAGCTTCGCCACGCTAAAAGCAAGTGGCCGCCATCCGGCAATCGGCAGAGAAAGCGAAGCGAGATGTCTGCGCAGCGGTCACGGTGACTAGCGTCGATGCAAAAAGAGACGATGCACACCAAGAAATCGCACACCTTGGGGCCGCACACCTGGGCAAGTAGAATGGAAGCATCCCAGGGATATCGCAGGTCGCCGCGCGGAATGGACGGCCTTGTCGCTCGCCGCGGCCACCCTGTGGTCAGCTGGACAAAGGGCAGGATTCTGTCACTCTTGCCTCGTTTGTCGGGGACAATACACACAAGGCGATTTTGAAATATGGCTCTCAATCGCACACAATGCGTCCGTCGTGCACGCAGACTTTACCAACTCACGGACATCACACCAAGCGACCGTCATCTTGCAGCCCAATCTCACACATAGCCACTACCAAACAACACCAATTAATTAATTCGGACATATGTACTTATGGTCACGATGTTAAGATACAACGAATCTGTATGTCAGGATGGCAAGCAGTGTCCTGTATGTGTTTTGTTAGTCGATACGATAAATGTATAACCTAATTGTCAATTCCGAAGCCATGTCTATGCTTCCGCTGACACCTCAGAAGACGACTCCCAACCCGCGTCCACCAAATTGGCAGGTGGCGCATGGATCTGCGCAGGAAAGGTCGCCGTTCTGGGCGCAAATTGCGTACTCTTTAGCAAAGATGCGGCATCTACGTCGTACTTGCGCGAGGCACAAGAAGACAGCGGAGTATGGGAGCTACTATGGGAAGGGGACCTCGAGGACTGTGCGTCCTCCTCCGCATCAGAGGAATGGTCGGAGTGGGGCGATGTGGCGACTAGGCGCTCGATGCTGAGCTCCGAATCATCACCTGAAGAGGAGTTTGGATGGGGAGGATCAGGACGGGATCGCAGCACAAACGACACATGTGACTGCAAGGCGAATTTCGTCATGTCCGGCGAGTCGGGCAGAATTACATCCTACACGGCCAACATGAGACGGCGAATATGGACAAAACTAGGGCCCTCCACAGGCAGATTAATTCAACACACCTCTTCTCCAGACGACGATTCGATGTCAAACAGGTCCCAGTGCGCAGACGACGCCGAGCTACGTGGCGTCCAAGCGTTTGGATAGCCGAGATCCTCTAGGCTTAATGATGTGTGTGCACTATGGGAAGCGTGTCTGGCCAATGCGTGACCGCTAGCAGAGAGATGATCCTCCACCTCGTCAGCCTGGGTCGTGGTCGATGACCATCGTCGCTGGGCGAACAAGACAGGAGACGGCTTCCAGAGGGCGCCGACAGATTGTAATGATCGGCGGCTTGGCTTCATGAGGCCAGGGACCTCTTCAAAGCTCACTCCCGACTCCTCTTCGCCTCCAACATCCGAAACCGGATGCTGCACAGCATATCGCGATTGTCGAGTGATGACCGACTCTTCCGGAATAACTACTGGAGGTGCTGGCAGGTCGTCTGGTGTGACTGGTCCATCAGAGTCGTAGCGATCACGGTCACGGTCATCGCCCATGGAAAGAAGTTCGTGTGCACCACCGCTGGGATCATCGGGGCAAGGCCCGGGGGGAGGCGCGGACACGGAAAACATGCTCCTCGCAGGGCGGGCCATGGGAGCTTGCATAGGTGCCCACTTCCGCCGCGCGAAAGAAGCCGGGTTGGGGGAGAAGGAGAGGCCACCCACGTTCTTAAGCCCATCATTGTCTGGCCCGTCAGCAATACACGTTGCGCAAGCACCTTCTATATAATCGCTGATCGTCCGGGCTCGTTTAATTGGCGGCTCCGCGCCTACTCGGTCCACTACAGACTCGGCATGCTGGACACTGCCGATCCTGTCATGTAGAACCTTGGACCGGTCCTCTGTCCGTTGCGCACGCGCGCGCCGCGCCGCTGGGCCTGTGCCAAACTTGCGACGCACGTACTTGCCATTCGTTGTCGGCTTCTTGCCAAACCGTCCATTCGACTCGCGCGGCTGATCATCAACTGCGCGGGACTTTGCTGTGCGAAGGGGCGCTGACGTGGGTGCAAGTAGCACTGATACAGGTGAGGGAGGTAAGACGGGTAGGGGAGCGGATATGGGCTTCAGATCAGGTGGAGGCTCAGGCTTCGCGATGGGTGCAGATGCAGGCACAGGTGGCGGTGGTTCGGGACGAGGGTGCAGAGGTGGCCGTCCACGTTTACGCTTAACGGGCTGTTCTCCCTCCACTACTCTTGGCGTCGGTGGGTGTGGTCGCCCGTTGCGGTTACGGCCGCGTCCACGCCCACGCCCACGTCCAGAAAAAAGGACATTCTTAGCGCGATCTGACATTTCAACGCGAGGACGACCCGGACCCGGACCTGGAACTGTGTCTGTTTTGCGTCGTTTGATTGGCTGTGATGCTCGATCATCAGCTACAATGCTGGTGTCGCGGTGACGTTTACTTGATGATACAGATGACACAGTTTGGGCAAGCTTCTTGTCAACAGTAATGAGTAGCTTATGCGACATGCTGTTGCGAGGAGGAGGGTCGGCAGGAGTGCTTTCGCGAGGTGTGGGTATGGCAGCGGCTTGTACAGCGGTACGATACGGCCAAGGGTGTTCGTAGATGGCATAATGCCTCAAGCACCTGACGTGAAAGGTGGAAACAGAGAAGATGATAAGACAAATACATCCAGGAGAAGGGAGCCCGTGGGTGCGTACCTGGGACACTCATGCTTCTCCTTCTTCTTACCCTTGCCCTTACCAGTCACGTTCTCAAAATCTCCCCACACGATCCTGCGGTCAAGCGAGATAATCGGTAGCACTCTCAGGCAGGTCGCACATGTCGGCAAGTTTGCGTCTTGGACCATCTTTCGATCTTTCTCATCGCACAGTCGTTGACACGAATGCGCGCGCGAATCAGATGCTGGAGCTGACTGCCGCCCGCGCAGACCATGCCCTCCCGACTCAGTACGTGCCGCCTCCTCCTTTCCCTTCCCTTTGGCATCGAGTTCCACGGGGGTGGACAAGCGGGATCGAGCCACAGAACGTCCACGTAGACTCGGGGCTTGGGCTGGATGTACGCTCCCTTCAGATACGCTCTCAGCCACAGACGCCGTATCTTCGGATAGCGGTGGTGTCACGAGCTGCTGCTGCTCTTGCTGTGCCGTGCGAGCTTTATATCCTCGAGTGGATATGAGAGGAGCAACAACAGAGCGAGCACTTCTGCGGACAGAAGACGAGGGAGTTCCGTCAGCCGAAGAAGAGCCGACTTCGGGGTCGGGCGTCATTAGTCCCTTCACGGACGTGTTGAAGCTGGTCAGGGGCACGGAAGCGCGGGACGGTGGAAGCGAGGTCAGCTCGGAAGCGGTATCCGCTTCAACCCCCAATTCAATTGTACCATCCTCGTCAACCTGTTCATCGGCTCCATCATCCTCCTTTTCGTCGAGCACCGCATATACTCCACGGCGAGTGCGTCGCTCGTTGACGTTGACATTAGGTTGACCATTAGCCCGAGCTACATCCGATTCGACGTCAGAAGCGGCGCCGTCTGACAGGTCGCTGCCATCAGGGCCTTGTGGACCATACCCACCCACGCCATTACGCTCACAAGTCTCACAGAGACAGTGGCGGTTTCCGCGGCCGACTAGGACAGCACGTAAGATCGCAACAAATGCAAGGATGACATAAAACGCACAGTATCCATCTCCATAATGAGCCGTGACCTCCTCACCGACCGCAATAGGCTTGATGACACGGAACGTAATGTATCTGCCTTCGCGGAAAAGTTCACAGTTGTTGTCACAGTCATGCTATCAATTCCCAAATGACACACAGGGGTAAGTTTGAATATATGCACGACATATGCATAGAGAAAGATACAACGCGTGGAAGATGAACACGAGGACTCACGTTAACGAACCGGGCCGGTCCCAGGAAGAGATGGTTCTTCTTCAGCTGCTTGGAATGGATAACACTGAAGTCACGGCGTATGCCGCCATACGAGTGACGGCGATCGGTACGCTTGAGCTCCTGGTCTTCCTGGTCAGTCAGATCGGCCATAGACCCCTTGAGCTCAGACAGAACTGCACCAGGCGCAAGGGGACGAGTAGCGAGGATACATAGTTCAGATTTCCCAGTACGATGAGAATAGCGTTGTGTGTGCGCTATCTCAATGGAACCAGATGGGAGGTAGAGTTCAAAATAGCGGGAGGCATGGCTAAGGCGGTGTGAGGCGTGCAAAAACAACAGACGAGAACAGCAACACACGTGGCAAAGGCATTTATCTCTTTCTGCGAAAATGATTTGATGTAATACCTGACAGGATCAAGGCTGTGAAGGGTGTGTAGATGAGGATGGAGTATGGGAGGATACAAGGTGGGACACACGAGAGGAGCTGGTCGACAGCAGCGCGAATGGCGTTCTGCGAGTGACCCTTAGCGGTGACCAGCTGTGGCGTGCGTGGGATGGAAAAACACGCGTTGGACGGAGGATGAGCGGGAGAAAGACAGGAAATGTAGGCGCACGCGTTTGACTATGAGCATGAGGTCGTCTACATTGGTCTTTGGGAGACGTCGGGTAGGATCCATTTTGTGAACAAGGAGAGGAATGCCACTGGTGCCTAGTTTCTCTACAAGGAGGTGAGAAAGAAAATCATCGTCACGCGACAGATCTTGCATGTTCATCATCTTGGTAAAACGCCATGTTGGTTGAGACCTGGCGCGTGATGACGACGCATGACTTGGAGCGGACGCCATGAGAGACTGGACGCCCAGAATGTAGGGACAGGGGCACGGCAAAAGAGGGATAAAGTGGGGGCGGATAAAGGCGGGAGAAGGGGGGAGGAGGGGAGAGAAGGGAAGGTAGGGTAAGGTGAGAGGACAGTAAAAGAGGAGGAAACAAGATGGCAGTGGACAAGACTGACGGGAAGCTGCGGCGAGAGAAGACTGGGAAATAGTCGAGTACCATTTCTTCGTGACGCGCCGTGTCAACCGGGTGACACCCGTCACACCCTCAAAGATCTCGTCGGAGGCGATGCCCCCCGGCTTCTAATATTAATCAGCCTGAGACGTACATAGTTCACAGCAACTACCATCTTCTGCTGAGCTCAGCTGCCGACTCTACTACCATTCCATCAATACCCACGTCTCATTTTCAGTACAGAGTAGCGCATAACGTCTGGGTTTTTCCATACGGCATGGATGCCATACAATAAAACGTACGCCTGGCAATAGAACACAGAAGGGAGAGGTACGATGGACGTGAATCATATATTTTGACTACCCCCCACGCCGACGTCCACAGCCTATATCCGTTCGCTCTTACAACAGCAGTCACATAACTCGTGTTTACGCGCCATGTGCGTGCTTCTGCTTGCCCGTCCGCAGCTTTCTCAGATAGAACTGAAGCACCTTGTGTCAGAGCTATCTCGCATCAGCGTCAAACAATAAGAGCGCACCTCGAGTTCCTTGCCCTCCAAGATGTAGCCGTCCGCGCGGCCGCATTGACCAGGTCGGCTGGCGATCGCCGCGTACAAACGACCTGCACTAAACTGGGATTCCAGCAAGGGATCGATCTTCGCATCTAAGACACCGATATGGCCGTCAATGAGCATCATATAATATGTGGCTGGGTGAAACAGACCCTTCTTTCTCACATCCAATCTCCGCTGCGCGTGGTTGGACAGTTTTTTCGCCTCACCCTCAGTTGCTTCAGCAGCCTGTGCTTTGCTGCCCTTCTTTGTCACTGGCGTGGCGTACTGTGCTTTAGGGATGAGTTTCATTGTCGGAATCACATTTGTCGAAAGAAGAAACACACGTGACTCTCGTACCACTGCCTGAAAGGGGTGGCATCGACCTGGACAATAGCACCCTTCACCAGGGTGTTCGTTCGCACCAATTCGTTGTTCGATGCATTGTACACCTACACAAAAGTCAATCAGACCCGATGCGACCCTGAACACAGAACAAGGTGCACACACAACACCGATCAGGCGGGTCTTACGCGTGGAATGTTCAGAGGCCCATGCAAAGTTGCCGGAATCAAGACGGAGGGCACGGTACTTAAGATTTCCTCCGCGCACACGGACTGAGTGAACACGCTTGGGACCGAGCTTCGTGTTGGCAGCCTGGCGACCGAGTTCGAATTTGCGCTTCTTGCGATAGTGCGCCCGCTGGGCTCCAGTTGCAGAGCGTTTGTGCCGGGAAGAGCGGGAAATACCTGTTATTAAAGGATAGGGTGAGGGCGTTAGCAAATCATAGAATCGGCTCCCGCAAACGAGGAATGAGACACTTTCCTGTAAATTATGCATGCGCACCGCAGTCTAATCAGTTTATGCATTTGGTGCAGAGACAAGCAACACTGACCCATGGTCGGATAGTCTTGAGGATGGGTGTGGTGTACTCGAGAACAAGGTTTTGGTGATGCTGTATGAATTCAGGGTTTGCGTTATGTTGCTACTCCGACGGGACAATGCCGGTGGCTGGCTATCGTCAGTGGTTAAACCTTTAGTAGTCTTTTTGTATGAGATTGTAGTCCATCGTATCCCTTGCGCTCTCGCTATCTTCATTGGCTGGGAATAAAACAATAAACATGACGATCACACGAAGGACGGTATCAATCCATTTCTTCTTTCCATATGACAGAAATAAACCTACCCGGGTAGAACGCATGGCAATTGTATTGTCGCTGTAGCTCAGTTTTAGCTTCATTCATGTCACAGCCAAAGTGTATTCTTATCATCTGTTGACTCCGTATAAATTGACCGTCGACATCTGCTTGTGCGGCAGGTCATTCTGTACTTTGACGTCAAGCGAGGAAACGTGCAGGTTTGGGTAATCCCTCATACTTTCACAGCCAGGAATGTCAACGTCGGACCATCATAATGAACGTGCGCCTATCAGTGACACTTGCGGCCACGAGAATCGTCATGACTATTGAAGACTCTGCCAGGACAGCTGCCAGCGCAATCTGGACACGAGGTTACACGTACAACGACCTACATGTGTGCTACGAATCCGCATACGTCTGCGCATGCCATCATGTACCATGTTCTTGAGGAAGTGGACGATAAATGTTGATGAACTGCTACATTTCGCCATGACCTTTTTCAGTCAGCATGCCAACGTTCTCGGTCAATGTAACCCAAAAAGCATGCCAGAAGGTGTATGTTGGGATGGTCTTACTTCATCATGTTGAGCAGTGTAGGCTCGGGGAGGGTGTAAGTCACCGTGCATATCTTATACAGGTACCAGAATGGGTTGCCATAGGTTGCTAGCACTGCCTATAGGGATCTTAAATAACCAACAATGTGTTTTGAAACAGATTTGACGACGACGATATCTCATCACTGCTACATTCATATTTACTGATTATCGATGGCAAGGACAGTCAGGACAGACCATACCGTATGTCATCGTGGACATCGCTAACCCGCCAACTGGGAAGCCGAGTCTGTTTAGTCTCTATGCGGCACGTTCACGAAGCTCAGGAAGAGAAACCATGTTTGTTTTACGACCGTGACGAGAAGATTCTCATAGGCCTTCGTCGTGAGTAAGAAGGGCTGTTGACATTGGTCCAAAGGACAACGGAGTGGTTGGACAGTGTGAACACTGACAGTTTCGTCTCTGATGCTATGTAGGTGCGTCTAATGCACAATTCCCCACGGAACTTTTTTTTCTTGGTGATACGAAAGAATATAAAGAAGAGCAGTAACTTCTTTCGTGAATGAACTGAGTAATAGGTGGGTTTTCATCGTGTTAGAGCACCCCGAGGAAATGTCTTAGCTTCCCCGTAGAACCTCAGTATACTAGGAAGGAGATATTGCAAGCGACATAACGAGTCTACACATGAGGAAACATGCATACACAAAAGTTCGGTCGGGCGTACACAGAATAAGGTCAGTAAAGGAGACACCGGGCACACGTGTATCAAGTCAGCACCTCAGAAAGATAGATTACACGACACATCTCTTGAATTTACCTTCATGAACATATACATCATGATGAGATGCTTCACGATGCATATAAACATGATGTGCTTTCACATCGCTGAGTTTCGACTTTGGGAGCTTGTGACTTTTGCCGAAGTTAGTGGGTCCGATATGTTTGTATGTGTGGGCTACGCTGTGAATGGCGTATTTGCCTCGACTGCGACGACACTCCGACGCTGAGATTAAGTGCATGCCATAAACACAAGGTCACGAAGTGATTGCACCCTAACTGGCCACCGCCGCTATGGACTGAGAGCCCTCTCTAGCCACTGGTCAACCGCATGTGGCAGGGCACCCTCCGTGACGAACTAAGCCGAATTCCTGACGATTAGCATCGTAAAGCCGGAGGTTTATTGGGTACTGGGATGGAGCATCCTCTGGGGCGCAACCATTTAGCCTGCCACCGGTCACACTGAGTCTTACACTGCCTGCATATGCTAATGGGTGGGGATAAATGCATTTCCCCGGGTGGTCTATTTTGTTGTTATAAGGGGTGGAAGCCTGACCTCAGCAGAAGACAGTCGTCTGGAAACCTCCTACTCCGCTAGATGGGCGCTGGTGAAGTGGCCAAGTCGTGTTAGCTGTCCAGCACCTTTGAAACCTCGCCAAAAAAACAATGTGGGGTTGGTTGTGAGGAATCTTGAGTTGTCTGAGTCCTCCCGTCCGCCTCTTTTTGTTATTATTAAACATCACGCGTCACAAACCTATCCCGATCGGTTATAAATGCAGATCCTTACTCGAATATGAGATTATTGCCTAGATAGCTGTGAAACTAACATCTTACCTTGCTGAAGCACTGATTTGAGCAGACCTCGAACTCACCCACCTGAACATCAATAGGAAATGTGACGGGCCAACTGTTTCCTTTTGCTACCATTGGCATGACTTCTCACACAGTTTGTTCTGCCTGAATCCCTACTTACCGCCAATATCAATTATTATCCGAGTCTCTCAGAGATTCATATGACTTTGAAATTTTGATTTACCACACTGGTTTCTTCGATTCATTCCAAAAAGTGTATACGAAAAGTTGTCTATGAGAACATCCTTGCTTGAATTTAGTTTCTGTCAGTAAGTTGAGGATTTAGAGTTATTCATGATATCGTTCCCCAAATTTAAGCAAGGTTTTTGCTGACGTCCGGCGGCAATTCCCCAGTACACTGCCAGTGAGAGGCTGGGCTAGGCTCAGCATGTACATCGTGCGCCGCTGACGTTGAAGTTCGCAGCGGCTAGGGGATGCATGAAGCAACCAAACCCCTGCTACTTTCTTTGTTAATTTACAGTCTCAGACTTAAACACACTCTCACCAGTTCCACCTCACCTTCATTTCAATCCTGCTCATCATCAGATTTCGTGCAAGGGCACCTCGGATGCCCGAGAATGAAGTCATATAATAAAAAGCAACGTAATTCTTCAAACTTTTGTGTCGAGCTGAAATCTGATGATGGCAATGGGAAAAGAATGCTTCTAGTGGGTTTCATCTTCATTTCCATGCTCTTACAGAATGCATGCGATTGCTCACATGTTTGAGGATGGTTTGCACGTTATCGTTATTCGGTGAGCGACACGTGAATGCCCGAGGTGTCCAGACTCGTGGGAAGTAAATGCCGTCAATATAGTATTATAGATTGGATATAAATGATTGAATCATTAAGAAATAATTCAGGCTCTTCTGTTGAATCCTCTATTAAATCCGGTTGATTAACTATAGGAATAATTTAGTTCAATATTAATTAAGATAGATAATTCTAATCTAATAATAACTGACAAAGCCGTGATAGATTGACATGCTGTACTCTAGCAGTCTTCCAGAAATATGAAGGCAGGGAAGCTGATGGTCCGCGCGATCAGGAAATGTCTTTAATAGGAGTACTCAGCTGGCGTTTCACGCACAATTTCAGGAAGCGCTTCTGGAAGTGAAACATTCATGAATCATTGCTGTGAATCGCTGAAGCGCCTCTGCAGGTGGTTCAACAATTCACCTAATAATTCATGTTTAATTAGAATATATGAAAGCAAGAATAAACATGAGACGCCGAAATTACCATCAGCCGCAAATGAAACACTGGAGAGCGTCAAGGACGTGCCTGACTTATGTGCCATGATCGGAAGAACACAAAGGATAGAAAGAGAGTCAGGTCAAAAATTCGTCCTGATGTTCACGTGTTGGTGTCAGGCGGGAGGCGGAGGCCGGGCAGACTGATCACACTACATGATCCTAGTTCAATTGTCATGGGACAAATCGGTGTTGACACTCGCCTCAGGACCCGAGCCGAATGTGCACTCGTTCAATCCCCCTTACTGTACCTCTCTCACATAAACCCCGGCCACCAGGGCTACTGCACACATTACAACCCACTCAACGTCTAGCACGCGTTCTGTACAGACGTAGTACTCACCATTCACATCTTACCATATAGCGCCTTCTCGAGCGCCATCATAATGCTAACAGACGGTGGATCGGATCGGCAGCGCTCGGCCACGTCGACCCGGCGGACGATGACGGAACAGATAAGCGCTTTAAGTGTACGTCTGAGCTGGGTATTCAGTGCAGAGACTGGGACGGGGGGCCCGCGACAGCGATCAGGCAAGTTACGGTAAGTAGAATAGAATAATCGAACGGGGGAAAGGTGTGCACGTACCCGAACGGCTTCTTATATACTCGCTTGTCGCCGTTATCGGTTTCCCCACTCTCTTATCTCTGACGTATGAGCGCCGTCACTCCCCTTATCGCTCATCCTCTTCCTTATTTGCCCTCCTTCGTCCCTCTTGGGACCACCTTAGCGCCTCAGAACTCATCGGAAGGTCCCGCTCCGCCCATCGCTGGTGGTTCAGTCAAGTTGGTCGTAGCGAGATTCATACCCTTATCTCATATATATTATGTCTTGTCGCGTTCACGGTGCTAACGCCAGGCGACTCGGACCCCATTCTCCAGAAAGAGCGCTCCGCCTCCTGTGGTCGTAAATTCGTACGTCTTTCAACTCCTCTCAGGCTCGATGCCGTCTGACCTCCCGCATCTTGCCATGCCAATGTCATGCTATATCATCTGTGATCCGTGATGCTGTTGCGCGAGCAGAGTGGCGCCGGCAACATCCGCCCTTCCGCCTCGCCCAAGCCTGGCTCAGTCACCGATGGTCCGGATGACTTCTCCACCAGTCACGGTCGAGAGCCTCGCATTCACATCGACACAAACAAGGCATGTAGCGCCTCTGTGTTTTCCAGAGCAACATTGACGTGCTGTTAGCAGATCTTCTCCACCGGCCGCGGCGGCGCAGGCAATTTCCGCTCCCCATGGCGCGACTTGGTACGTACCAGCCCCACGGAGCCGCCCATCGCTGAGGACGCCGCGTGCGAGTAGGTGCTGATACGGCGCACCAAGGAAGCGCGCAACCCTGGCCTCGTGCGTTCACCGCTTTGTTTAGATCCGTCCCTTTTCCACTCAGCTGAATACATTCTGCTGCGCACAGCACTCCTTTGGCCGCGACGGCGTGGGCAACATCGTGCACATGCAGCCGGGCGAGAAGTCTCGCTCGCGCTCGCTTGGACCGGCTCCGCTGTTGTAGTCGATTGGTCGTGGTGGTGCAGAACCTCGGGGATACCGCAACGTCCATAGAGGATGACGCACACGCATGCTTGGATACGCCACCCTACACCGCTGTGTAAGCCTATATTTAAGCAGACTCCATCGCAGCAGACTGCTGAACCCGATCGTATAGCTGCAGATACTCAACGAGCTGTGGCGGCGCCGCGAACATAACTAGCACTTCTTTCAAGTTATGTGCTGGTTATTGAGCGTGTGCTAGTACACAATGCATGGCACGGCTTGGTGGCGCGTAGTGGTGCCCGCGACTGGTAATGGGCGATTTGTTTCTGACAAAGAAATGGGAGAATAAGCATAGGAATACTTCTTGTAGAAGATGTATACTCGGCAGAGGTTTTGAATAGCATAAGGTAATCGGCGAGTAGTATTTCTGACTTGGTCTAAATAAGTGGCCTGTGCTAACGTGTGTTTGTCTGCACTGACCCCCTGAACGGCTTGTCGAATAATTTTCCGTTTGTTGCGCGCGAATCAGGCTTGCCCAGCAATCCATTAGGATGTTATCAAACCCACAATGACATTACGGCCTTATATATCATCCCCTACCAAGCAATCACGTTGCACCGGCGAGAAAACAGCATCTTTCTTACGTGAACCGCAGTGGGTATCGCCGGCTCTGCACAAGGGCAGCGGATGATGGGGACGAGAAAACAGCATGACAGCCTCTGAATTCCACCATTGATCGGCAAGAATAGGCTAATCTTGCCAAATGATTGAATGCGACAGTGGGCCACCACGGTCTAACTTACGTGCATTTGTTTTGATGAAATGGGCCGAGCTTCAATCACGGCGGCGAGCTCATGCGGCGCACAGACTTGGAAGCCTCGGAGAGGGGAATGAGACAAAGCCGCAGATCAGCTGCCCTTATAGTGCCTCCAAACAAGAGTATGGAGGTAAAGTGGGCTAGGCTGCAGAACGTGTGTGCAGTGAGTTAGTGGAGCCAGTCGCCGCTTAGGGCGTCCTGCTGTCAAACAAAGAGCAGGGTCACGGGAAGTCGCGCGCACGATCCACAGCATTAATGGAACAATAACGCCAGGTCGACCGGTGGGTGGAACCAGCTACTAGTGCGTACGTAGCACGTCGGAGGCAGCGCTAGTACTAGACACATGTGGCGCGGGAAGGGAGAAAGAAAGGCGGTGGGCAAGACGTGAGGGCGAGAGACGGAGGCACCAGGACCAGGGCTTGGCGAAGATAGCGGCAATAGGCGAAGAGCCGAGAAGAAGACAGCAGCCGTTGCACCGGGGCAGACCCGATATACTCGTTTGGGGTCCAATCTGGCATGCCAACGACCATCTAGTACTTATACCGCCCTTCCGGCGTCCAGTCTCCAGACAGATCTCTCCACCGCAGTAGCGGTTTGATATATGCATGCACGTTTCTCGTGTCACCACCAGCACCACCAGCACCACCAATCATGTCCAGGGCTGCTCCCAGCGAACGGGAGAGTATGCACCACTGTCGATGGCCCGTCGACGGCACCAACACAGCATCAGGCCGCGGGAGGGGGAGGGGCTGCAGTGGGACGGCGGGAAGAGCGGCGGCGGCCGGGGGTGGAGACGTGGAAGACGGGGGGGCAGCGGTGGTCGTTCTGCGAGCGTATTGAGGAGGAGGACGATGTGGCAGGGCACGGGACCGGAGGGACGTCACTGGCAGGTTCCCTGGCAGGACTATTTGGAGCAGAAGTATATAAACGTCACCATCCTCATCGCCATCTCACTGCATCCGCCCCCCATCTTCTCTCTTCCCTTCTCCCCGCCTCTCGTTCCACATCCCCCACCATGTCTCTCTTGCCTCGCAGCAACTCCTTCAATGCCCGTGCCCGCGGCACCAGTCACATCGACTTCAAGACCGCCACCACAGGTGTCGTCGCAAAGGCCATGCGCAACGAGCTGTCCCACCTCGTCTCTACCGTCCAGGACCCCCAGGGGAAGAAGGTATGTCATCCCTCCCTCTCTCCTCATCCTCGATCTCATGCGATCTTCTCTCCCAATCAGGCGTTCGACACAGAGATGCAGTCCTTCTTCTACCTTTTCACCCGCTATCTCTCTGAGCGCGCCCAGAACCAAGATCTGTTAGTCCATGTCCCCCTATCCATTTACATTTCTTTTATCTTTCTTGCAGCAACTGGGACCGAATCAAATCTCCCGGCGCAGACAAGATCGTCCCATATAGCTCCCTTGTTCCCCCCCAATCCTCCGACAGCCTCGATAAGCTCGCCGTGCTCAAGGTCAATGGTGGTCTTGGTACCTCCATGGGTTCGTGGCACTATCATCCTTTCGCATTTTATCTCACCCTCCCTACAGGCATGACTGGTGCCAAGAGCGCTCTCGAGGTCAAGGACGACATGACCTTTCTCGACCTCACCGTGCGCCAGATCGAGCATCTCAACACCACTAACCGCGTCGATGTTCCCCTCATTCTCATGACCTCCTTCAATACTCACGAAGACACCTTACGTATCATCAAGAAGTATGCCAACCAGCAGTTACGTATCACCACCTTCAATCAATCTCGCTATCCCCGAATCTTTAAAGAGACACTCCTTCCATGCCCCAAGACCGCCGACGACGACAAGAAGAACTGGTATCCTCCTGGCCACGGTGATCTTTACAATGCCCTCCTTCATTCCGGCGTGCTTGACCAGCTCATCGACGAGGGCAAGGAGTACCTCTTTGTCTCCAATTCAGACAATCTTGGTGCCGTGTAGGTCACAAGTCACCTCTCTCATGAACTCTTGTGCTGATTGGTCGGCACAGCGTCGACCAGAGCATATTGCAGCATATGATTGACACTCAGGCCGAGTTCTTGATGGAAGTGACTGACAAGACTAAAGCTGACATCAAGGTACCAAGCCGGTCTGTCACCACTTGGGAATTCAATTAAGAATTTGCTCCGCACAGGGTGGGACGCTTGTGGATTATGAGGGCTCTATCCGTCTCCTCGAAGTTGCTCAGGTACCGTCAGAGCACATCGAAGAATTCAAGTCCGGTACGTCCATAATCAGTTTCAATAAGGACAAGCCGCTTACGGAGATTCTTAGTGCGGAAGTTCAAGATCTTCAACACCAACAATATCTGGATCAACCTCAAAGGTACCACAGGTCAATTTGCATCAGGGTCTCATCTTACCTGTGTTGCTTCCACCGTCAGCTCTGAAGCACGTCATGGAGCAAGAGATCATGGACCTCGAGATTATCATCAACCCTAAAGCTACTGATGATGGTCAAGCCGTGATTCAACTCGAGACAGCCGCAGGTGCTGCAATCAAGCATTTCAAGAACGCGCACGGTGTGAACGTTCCACGCAGTCGTTTCTTGCCTGTGAAAAGCTGCTCGGACCTGCTCCTCATCAAGAGTGACATCTATTCGCTTGAACATGGGCAACTCGTTATCAACGAGAACAGGATGTTCGAGTCAACACCAGTCATTAAGCTGGGAGATCACTTCAAGAAGGTCGGTTAACTCATTCACTGTCCCCGACATTGGGAACAATGAGGGCTGACTAGTCATATATAGATCCAGCAATTCCAGAAACGCTTCAAGAAGATCCCAAAGATCATCGAGCTCGACCATCTAACGGTTACCGGCGATGTCTACTTTGGGCGTAACGTCACACTTCGTGGTACAGTCATCGGTGAGTAGCAAGTGTGCGATCATTGATCGTCCTCAATGTCGCGTTTTTTTTTTCTGCAATAGTCGTCGCGAACGAAGGTCAGCGCATCGATATACCCGACGGGTGTGTGCTCGAGAATCGTGAGTGTTCTGTCGCCCCTTGAGGAAACAGCGGTGTTTGACTTTTGGGGCATAATCAACAGGGCTTTTGTCTGGGAATCTTAATATGATCGTAAGTGGCCGTCCGCCTTCCCCGCCTTCTCCTCTACCTCATTTTCCATTACATATCATGACTGCTTACCATGACACGGCGTTTCCTAATGCTATTCGTCACATAGGACCTATGATCAGAGCCGACACATTGTTGCGGTCTCCTATCGACACGCCTTCACTCGACACATCATCTCTATTACGGACGTTTTATCTTGTTTCCACGGTCTCCTTCCGTATAACTCACACATAGAATGTCAAGAGGACGGGCTACTGGGCGAGGGGAGACGGGGTTCGGGACACTCTTGGTCCATAGACGCGCGCAGGCTCCAAGGATATGGATGTTGTTGCTACCATCTCCCCCAAACCCTGCATTTCATTATCCAACTTTTATGCGTCACATTTCCACCCCCCCTTTGTATTTTATCTCTTCCTGCAAAGGGTTAGCGCTTCTTCCTTCTTCCTGGTTACTAGTATTGAGTGTGATGGACATTGGCGAAATACTCCGTATAATCACCTCATTTTTTCGCTTTATGCATTATCTTGTTTATGCAGATGTATCATGCTTTCTGAGCACTGTTGACAACTTAGGACGCAAGGCCGACACGATATTTTTCTTGATTAGTTGGCACCATACGCATATGTTACTGTTTAGAGTCTTTGATTGCAGAACGATGCTTCCACATTTATGGGCATGCTCCCGACCTTAGGGGTATCGTGAGCAATCCAAGCATCTGCTCGGCGGTGTGCGCGCTAAAGCTCTACAGAGCGACCACTGGCACAAGCTCAAGCTCACGGTCAGCCCTGCAGCGAAGTTCACTTGGGCGATTTCACCTTCAAATCTTATCTGTGTTCTATTCCGAAAAGAAACCTACGTAAGTCCACAACGCGTGCCATCAATCGAGAATAAATAAAGTAACAGAGGTGTAATCGCCCGCAACAAATTGATGGAAAGCTGTTTACTATGTGTAAAGTGTGGCCGTGAAGGTTGCTGTACGCGACGCGTTGCCGATTAAAGGTCCTGGAGAGATTCGCGGTCGTTAGGAAAAAGTGAGGTGCTGGGCAGCATTTCAGGACACTCACGGTCATTGTCAGGTTTCCGGAGAGTAGACCTGGTGAAGGACGGACGAGGTATAAGGGTCATCAGAAGGGCGGATCCATGCGAGAGCGCTGTAGAGGGGAGCTTACGGTTTTCGAGGATACAGCCGTCCGGAATGTCGATGCGCTGTCCCTCGTTGGCGACGACTGCAGGCGACGATGAGAAGTCGGTGGCGGGGGGGTGGAAGCGCAGATCAAGCTTACTGATGACAGTCCCACGCAGCGTGACGTTGCGGCCAAAGTACACGTCCCCAGTCACCGTCAGGTGGTCGAGCTCGATGATCTTTGGAATCTTCTTGAACCGTTTCTGGAATTGTTGAATCTGTGGGTGCAAACCGAAGGAAGATGTCAGCAGATGTGTTCGGGCACCGGAACTTTCGAGAGAGAGATAGCGTGTGAGTAGCGCACCTTCTTGAAGTGGTCGCCGAGCTTGATGACGGGCGTGGTCTCAAACATCCGGTTCTCATTAATGACGAGCCGCCCATGCTCTAGCGAGTAGATGTCACTCTTGATCAGGAGAAGGTCTGAACAACTCTTCACAGGAAGGAAGCGGCTTCGTGGCACGTTGATGCCGTGCGCGTTCTTGAAGTGCTTGACTGCGGCACCAGCGGCGGTCTCAAGCTGGATAACGGCTTGACCATCATCAGTGGTCTTCGGGTTGATGATGATCTCAAGCTCCATGCCCTCATTGTCCATTATGCGCTTGAGTGCTGACGAAGTGTGAGAGTTAGCAAAAACGTCCAGATCGGCGGGGTCGTGGGGGCCGACTGACCCTTCAGGTTGATCCACAAGTTGTTCGTGTTGAAGATCTTGAACTTTCGGACTGTACGCAACCAGCCAAGATCAAATCACACGCGCACGAAGCTAGGGTGCGGAAAAAGCCAACCTGACTTGAAGTCCTCCACGTGCTCTGAGGGCACTTGGGCTATTTCGAGGAGACGAACTTGGCCGTCGTAATCGATCAGCGTACCACCCTAGAGGGAGGAAGAGGTCCAATGGCTGAGAATGGTATGGTTCGCATCAAGGCAAGTCCCGCAAGCACCTTAACATCTGCCTTGGTCTTGTCGGTGACCTCCATGATGAATTCTGCTCCCGTGTCAATCATGTGCTGCAATATTTTCTGGTCGACACTACCATAACGTTGCAGTGGGGTGAGTCGTTTAATTGATCGGGATCCGAGGGATGAAACATACACAGCCCCCAGGTTATCCGAGTTGGACACGAAAAGGTACTCCTTTCCTTCAGCGATAAGTGTATCCAGCACGCCAGAGTGCAGGAGAGCGTTGTACAGGTCGCCGTGACCAGGTGGGTACCAGTTCTTCTTGTCGTCATCAGCGCCCTTTGGCGCGGGGAGAAGAGTCTCCTTGAGGATACGTGGGTAGCGCGACTGGTTGAAGGTGGTGATGCGGAGTTGCTGGTTAGCGTACTTCTTGATGATACGCAGCGTGTCCTCATGTGTGTTGAACGATGTCATGAGGATCAACGGAACGTCGACGCGGAGGTCAGTATTCAGATGCTCGATCTGCCGCACGGTCAAGTCGAGGAAAGTCATATCATCTTTGACTTCTAACGCGCTCTTCGCGCCAGTCATTCCTATCAGACCATCAGTAGGTGGCTCCACAATTCAAACAGACATCGCACCCATGGATGTTCCAAGACCACCGTTAACCTTCAGGACGGCAAGCTTGTTCAAGGATTGTGCATTGCTGACTTCGGGCAATTTGTCGTAGGGCACGATTTGATCGGCTGCTGGTGATTTGATGCGATCCCAGTCACTCAAGGACGGAATGTATTATGGAGACGGACAGCGTGAAAGGAATGCAGGGCTTACAGATCTTGACTCTTGGCTTTCTCTGCCAGATAACGGGTGAAGAGATAGAAGAAGGACTGCATCTCGGTATCAAATGCCTGCAAGATTTATGGCAGGGTCAATGGATATGCATCGATCGCTGGATTGTGGATATATGCTGCACCCTCTTCACGACGGGATCCTGAATTGTCTGCACAAGCCTGTTGATCTCATTGCGCATAGTCTTGGTAGCGACACCAGTAGTGGCGCTTTTGAAGTGCTGCATATACAGGCATAACACAGTTTAGCTGGATCTCATTAGAAGAAAAGAGGGGCAGCTAGGGATAACATACCATAGCAGACACACCTCTGCTGCGAGGTGATTTACCTCCGGAAATCAGAGGGATTGACAGGGTGTTAGACATGATTCGTGGAGTGAAAGACAATATCTAAGGTCAAGATTGAGGAGATATGGAACCTGCCAGATAACCACTGCTAGAATTTTATTGCAATCTGCTGCACGCACGTGGCATACCCTTGTAAGGCTTGTGGCCTCAACGTTTCCATTGATGCGATGCAACGCAGTCCCTCATCATTTCTAATATTTCAGTCGTAGTGCAGCCCTTGCGCGTTCACAGGCTGCGTCTAATCACCGTCAGCAGGAAGCGCATTGGTGCGGTGTACGTGTCCGGAGAACATATTCGAGACGTCACCCATCCGTCAGGGACGCCCCTGGCCACGGTTGTACACAGAATTCCACCAATACCAGGTATGTTTCTCGCAGTATAATCATATCAATCTGAACATACTTCATCGCGTGATTCCCTGCATACAGTACTGGAAGACAAGGTATGGCATCTGGAAGAGAGGACAGGATTAAGGCGCTTGAGGAGGAACTGAGGGAGGCACGAAGCCGATTGAAAACGGAAAGGAGGCAGAAGGCCATCGACACAGCTGTAGCCTGGGAACAGCGACATGAATCGACACGACGCTCGCACGACGACATTATGAGTCAACTGAGAGACATCGCGTCTGTCCTCGAGGAGCATACAATGGCACAAACTAGAGATAGGGAGCGAATGCAGCAAATGTTAGAAGGAGAAGATCGGCAGAGAAGAGAAAGACACACGAAATCAGACGAACTACTCAACACGGTCACCCAGATCCGCGAGGAGCGGATAGCTGAACAGCGAAGAGCAGCAGAGGAAAGGGCCAATGCCGCCGCTAGACCTGGTGCGTTGTGACTTGCGACGTGCTGTCGTGGAGCTGAGGGTATCACCTGGAGGTGTGGGAGACATCTTACAGGAAGTGCAACGGAGCAGTGCGATGCAAGCAGAACTTGTGGTCACGCTTTCAGATCGTAAGAGTTGATCGCACAAGTTGTGGTCGTAGGCTGAAACGAAACACGCAGAGATACGGGAGGAATCAGGCAGACGACACGAGGTGATTCAGAACGCTCTGATGGCTACTGCTTCTGCACGAGAAAGCCTGTCATTTAATGAAGAAGGGCACGAAAGTGTAAACGGAGGGTGATCGACGTATCCGTAGTTTCGTAGTTTCGATCAGTAGATGCTGTACCAATCTTATGTCAATTTTGACTGTATCATGTGCCCGCTACCAGCCACGTCGCCATCACTCCACCTCCACCATCTGTGTCCATGGCCCCAACGAACCAACCCGTTGTTCAACACACACCATTGGAAGAACATCACAAGCGAACCCTCGCGCGTATCGAGAGCATCCAATCGCACCTCGGTAAGGCTTCCAGAGGCTGTCGCTTGAAAGGGAAGGTTTGTATCGTCACTGGCGTTGGCTCTCTGAAGGGCATTGGGTGCGTTTTCTCTGTTCTATTTATGTAGTGCCACGTTATCCAATTCTACTGCCAGCCGTGCTTCAGCGTTCTTATTCGCGCATCAAGGCAGGCGTGACCCTTTGCACGCGGGATGCACTCTAACTTGTCACAGGAGCACAACGCTTGTATCTACTCGACTTCTCCGGAGAAAACCTGCCAGACCTAAAGGCAACTATTGAGAAAGTCTACCCAGATGTGAAGGTGTGCACTCGTGACAGACACATCGCAGCAGTTCTCTCAAAGCTCGACAGGTCACAACCATTGTAGCCGATGCCGCGGACGAAGCAGCGATATCAGATGTTTGTGAGCAAGCTTTGCAAGATGAAGGACGCCTTGACGTCTTCTTCGCAAATGTAAGAAGCGTAAATCCTCGGGGTTCGGCCAGACTTGTGACACCCGTTGGCTATTTTTCAAGGCCGGAGTTGCGACTAGCGCGACATTGGAGAACACCTCTGCAGACACCTTCACGGAGGTAATGCGAGTTAATGCTTTATCGTACGTTCAGTCCGTGGCTCCATTTCAATTCGACTACAGACGGAGACACTACCCTTCTAAAAGTTGCTTCATTGCCGTGAAACATGCATCAGCTGCGATGAAGAAGACGAATCCTGCACCCGGGAAGGAATTCGGTGGCGGTAGCATCATTCTGACGGCCTCAAGTACGCATCATCGTCACTTTGTTTGCAGTATAATACATACACCTCTTTCCCCATAGTTGCCGGTCTTCGTTCTGGTGCAGGCTCGGTCGACTGTACGCTCTTTTTCATCCAAGTCCAATCTATCCTGACATTCCCCACACAGATAGTGCTAGCAAGGCTGCGTAGGTGTTCGCACCGCTCATAACGATCGAGCCATTCTGAGCCGTCGTTTGCAGGGTAAACTCGCTAGCCCAAACATGTGCGTGGCAACTCCAAAGGACGGATGTCAGAGTTAATTCGATCTGCCCTGGCCTCATTGAGACGGGTATGACGATTGGTACCTTCGATTACGCTCGTCAGCGAGGCAGTGCAGCAAAGTTAGGACAAACCAATCCGTTAGGGAGATATGGCGTTGCTGAAGGTACATTTCTTGCCTGCCAATGGCCGCGTTATACTCAGTGCTGGTCACAGAAATCGCGAACGCCGCGTTATTCCTGGCATCGGGTAAGTTCCGGCAACTGATAGCAGATATGATACTTACAACAAGCACTAGATGAATCCAGCTATGTTAATGGCCAAAACTTCGTTGTCGATGGCGGATTGAGTAGCTCTCATCCAGTAGTACCAGGAAAGTTCGCTTGAGAATTCGATTACTGTCTAATTGCAATCATAACGTCCTCTCTTGACAATGATCTTGGCTTGAACTTGAAGCGGCGACCGTCAGTGGGAAATGCTGCCAAACGACATGGCGCAAGTTACGGTTTCTGTTACCGAAACGGGAATGACCGTACCTACGTTAGGCCACGTGTATGCTACAGGTATCCACCCCGAATGTCTCGCATCGGACGTCGCTTTGGGATTCGATTTGAAACTGACTTTTAACTGAAGTGATTGATCTGTGAGGGTGTAGACTATAAGTAACATTCTAAAGTTCTAGTATCTATGTTATCGGTATCTATCCTTTCGGGGGCAATCCCACGTGTTTCCAAAGACCGCGGCTGACGAATTGGGAACTCCGCGAACCGGACTGCTAATCGTCCGTTGACTTCGCCCAATGCACACGGTCGAATTAACATTGTTTACGATGAACCCGCGATCTAATGCGTCCAAATCTCGAGCGCGAGGTATATGATACTGATTTCAGATTTAAGACGGCATCAACGAAGGTATCAGGCTAATCATTATGAAATCAGTCTTGCGGCGTCTGCTTGAAAGAATTATTGGGTACGCGGAAAGTGTCTATACGGTTCTGAAGCAAAAAAAAAAGTCGTCCCGAGGGACGACAGAAGCTTTTTGTGAACATTTGCAAAGCTTGGTCAGGAGGCTTTTGCTAGTTGAACCGGTCAATGGGGCTCGAAAAAACCAGCTCCGCCATTACAACCGCCTCGAAAGTCAGTCGAACTGCAGATGGGGGTAGCATGGAAAGCGGAGCCACTTCGTCAGATTGGAACCGCCTCACTTCTTGAGCTCCCACGCGCCGGTGAGGAGTTGACTCAACTGGAAGAGTCGGGCCTGCGAGTCAAACATAGCTCTGGCATCACTGTCGGTTGGTCACGAATAGTGCTAGATGGCAAATTTCTGCATGGCGGTCCAAGAGAATAAGGTATCTCACTCCAACAGTCGAGTCTACTGACACCCAACGCCATCGAGGTATCACTGCAGGATAGGATTTAGTAGGGTATGCTGTTTCAGAGGCGGAAAACGCCACTGCGGCGCTCAGGGAATCAAATTGTCATGCTAGGGCCACGCATGGCGTGGCTTCTGTCGACTGTTATAGCAACTCTTCAGTTTCAATAGTCTCCTATCGACATTTTCTACGTCGCCTGCGACAGAGACTAGTAAGTGTATGATATCTTCTCTGCCAGCAAAAATCGAGAAGGAAACTCACCTGTACTATGTGTCCTCTCAGTGACCGACGAGAAACGACAAGATAGATGACAAAGACTCGAAGATGGAGAGCCTCTTGTGGAGTATACTATATTCCACAAGAGGCCTTACCATCTTCGAATAATTGCCATCTAGTAGGGTCATCTCTTGCTGGTCGCTGAGATGATACATACATCGAAATGACTACGCACGCCATTTGGTGTCAAGGGATACATTGACTACATCACCTCACTCCTGGCGAGCGATTCCTCATTGCCAAGCATAGGAGTCAAGGACAAGGTATGAGCACTGGAATCAGGTTATAGACAAAAGACTCCCAAGACAACCCGCTGGATCATGCAGCAGATGTATCAGATCTGAAGCCTCTTCCATTCCCATGGTATGTACGCTGACGGCAACCCAGCAAATCTTGCAGGATGACATATAGAGTACGCTACCATGAGAAGGGAGACCCCAGACCGTGATCGCATCTCGAAGCCTTTTGGCGGGAAGGGATTTCTTTGCCTACGTCAAGGCCAAGTATTTTCGCTGGGCTTTCTGACCTGTCTTAACATCGAGCTTCCTGCGATCGCTAGGGCCCATGAAGCCCAGCCTGCCCCCAAAACTACGCTCCGGTGGCAGGCTTTGGAGTGTTGCGAACGCTCACCAGAGTCTGAGGTCTGGTGAGGAAGCAATCTTCGCGTGACGGTGAAGAGTGGGGAAGCTCAACCACCAAAACCCCAATCAGCTAACGCAGTTGGAGATCCAGGCGTTGTAACCGGTCATGGTCCATCGTGTCACCAGAGAACGCCTCGTGGGCCAGTAGTATGGACAGCGCAAGTAGTGGAGCAGACCTGTGCGATTGTACCTCCTGGTGTTCCCAATGCGAGCTATATAGTACATGGGCCTTTGGCCGATAGATTGGCACGAAGGTGAGGCGCAGCATAATCGATTCTATCAGCTGCGGCTTCATTGGTTGCTGAACGTTGTACAGGGGCGCACCTTCCATTGCCCGGATTATGAGCATCCGGTGAAGGTGGTTATCAAGATCAATCTTCCCTTGAATTTTCGTCCTGGTAGAGACATGGGCCCATTTTTTTTCCAGACGTTGCGCGTGCTCCAGGAGAACTATTTCATTGAGGAACATCAATGGAGCAAAGCAGCCTGAGCAGGGTGGCATGCGCATTGCTATGTAATTTGTCCGGTGCTGACTTTAGAATCGGTGGTTGAACAAGGGGCTTGAACATGCGTTTAAATTCACTCTTCCCGACAAATTGGCAGGCCCACTTCACACTAGCATTACCTTCCGCCGTATATGGTCGTTCATCCGATCCTTTCATGACTATGGCATGTCCTTGGGCCTGGGCACCTCTCTCTAATCATGGGAATATTGTCTATTTGACTCCCCTTCCTCACGCGCGGCAGACTGGCATGTGTGGCTAGTATGGTCTAGTCCATGCACATCTTAATTGGAATGCTTCCTTTCTGCTCCAGCATCTGTTCTAGAACGAAGCCCATCGACTAACGGATATGGACGCCCCTAGCCTCGATCTTCAGTGACATGGCCATGACATTTTTCATCTTTTCAATCGGTGAAGACTAGGTCGATTGTCCACTTGCAGGCGAGCACACAGATTTCGTGGCGTGTCCGTCAGCAAGAGCATGGAGGGAAATACGAGGCATGGAAGGTCGTCTGACCGATTACCAACAACAAGATCCGGATGTTGCAGAAGATTCCAAGAGACTTGGCTGTTCGGGGTAAGTCGAGACGTTTCCGATGCTCGTTTGTTCGCTATCCCGAATGAGGGGATCACTGTCATACTCACGACTCCCCACCTTGTTTCAGGCCGCCCCCTCAAGGTTTGTCACAGAGACAAGCGATTCTCCTTCTGGGAAGAACCCACCAATAATTCTCGCTTCCACAGTTGAAGTCATCCTAGCCTGCCAGACTTGGAGGAAGTCTGCAGCCTACTCGTAGCGTCATACTTTCTTTCCGACCTCTGCGTCAAGCCGGTCAATTTGTCGGCGATGGAGAGTGCTTGACAAGGAGGGGCTACGGAATGGTCTCGCAGAGCTACAAGTGAGTCGCACCGTCTGAAGGCTGGACGTGAATGCTCCCGCTTCATTATAAAGGTTCATGACAAGTACTTCACACAGAGCCTCACCGTTGAATGACGATTCGACGAATAGAACGCGATTCTTACGGGTCGTCATCAATATTACTTTCGTCTCGTGGTGCATTAAAATGTCTTGTGGAGCTAGTAGGCTCACATCGCGGGCCAGCGACAGACATGTGTTATCTCCAGATTATGAAGGCAGCACATTGAGCCGATCCATGAGCTTCGCGTTTCTCCGACAATGCAAGACCGGCTCGACTTTGTGTCTGTCTCCTGTCTTCTGCCATATCGAAACGCGTGCCATCAACGCTGCTCGTGTCTAGCCTGCGTGCCTCACACATTGCTTGTGGCTATGATAGCGACGACATTGAGACGTACGTGTGATTGAACTTGAACAATCACCCCATGCCCTGTCTCACTTCTGTCCAAGGCCATGATTCCCCGTTATGTGTTTCAGAATTGGCTGACTGTGCTTGTTCTGGACACTTTAAATACTTATTGGAATGTTGGCGGGCATATGGAATGCCAGATATGGCCAATGAGGCTTTCTTCGCTCTTTGGACGTGAACATCGAGCGTTCATCGCAGGGCGCATTGACTGAGTCTCGGAAAAGAGCATTTCCTGAGCTGCATCGAAAGCAATGCGTTATCGTGGGCATTATGACGGATGTCAATGGAAACTTTGGATATATCAGGTCATCGACCAAAAATAAAGTTATGAACATCGGTAAAAAAAGCCACGACCTTCATCAGGCAAGTTGCCAGATGGAAGTTTCCGCGTAGCGACATCAACAACAATTCGCGGTACAACACGATGCTCAACCAGTGGCATTCGGGCTTGTATTGATATCTCAGGGAGAATGCGGTATATAAGATGGCTACACTAGCACATGACTCCTTAATCTCTTTCACTTCAAGTC
Organism: Albatrellus ellisii; assembly: GCA_003314395.1. Lineage (NCBI taxonomy): Eukaryota > Fungi > Basidiomycota > Agaricomycetes > Russulales > Albatrellaceae > Albatrellus > Albatrellus ellisii. The sequence goes on along the minus strand of QLPN01001814.1, from coordinate 8,010 downwards.
GACAAGCTTGCACTCTTGGCAACGATTAGTAACAGGAAGGAGAGAAATGTCGTTTACTTACCGAATGTCAGCGTAGAATTTTGCGGAATACCGCTCATCTTTCTTTTGCCATAGCCGAGCTCGGGCGGAATAATGAGCAACCGTTCTCCCCCCACCTGCATTCCGACAATACCTTCATCCCATCCTATTCCACAAAATCAGTTTGAAGACCCAGTCTTGTGGTAGCGAACTCACCTTTGATCACCTCGCCATTTCCAAGGCGGAAAGTAAACTGACGTGACCATTAGGAAAAATAAAAACCCTCATGCTTGCAGGATTACGAACCGGATTTCCTGTTTTGTTGTAATCAAAGACTTTACCATCTTGAAGTTTGCCAATGTATCTCATCGAAACGGTATTGCCAGCCTTGGCCTGTGGACCTGTGCCAACTTTGACATCCTTAAGCTTCAAGCCTGCAGGCAGCTTTCTCAGGTCGCTTTTTCCACGTCCTTCTACACCATCTTTGGAGCTGCTCTTCTTTTCCTCTTTCTCATTCTTGTTGCCCTTCTTCCCCTTTATGATCTCCTTTTCCCTTATGCCCTGCTTCTTCTCCTTTACGCTCTCCTTGTTTCCTTCCGCCTTTTCCTTCGGTGCTGCCTTATTTTCGGTCTGTGCAGGGACCGCGGCGCCACTATTGGCCCTCAGCTTTTTGCTAGCTTTCTTCTTTTCAGATTTGGAGAGCTTCGCCTCCGCGTGCTCATCGGTCTCCATTGCTACGTCTGAGTCATGAGGTCGCTTCAAAGACTGTCGTGCTTGCTGATTCTCTTCTACCTCTTCAAAGCGACTTCAAACATATGAGGTTAAAAACCCGCGATACTAGCGTCACGGTCTTGACAGACGACTAACCTGGAACCGCTGGGAAGGCCCAACTCCTCTGGATCAATCTCCACGTCAGAGCTTATGTCCCGTAAGTCAAATGCATCCTCAGGTTCCGTGTTACCATTGAAAGGAATATTGCCTGGGTTTTGGTCTGAGGAAGGATATTTAAACATTTGATGCGGTCAGCTTCGTTAATGGAGGTAGATGTTGAAAAACGAACCAATATAGTTCCCAGTAAGGTAAACCGTACTGAAGAAATGTTGCGATGAGAGTAATGACATGAATGATAGCAACGTAGTACAAATACTTTTTGCCGACCACTTCGAAGATAAATTCCTCTTCAGACTCCAGGCTGATGTTCACAGTTGACTGCTCTATCTGCGCGTCATTTTGTTTTTTTGTTAGTATGGGACAATGCAACCGATTCATATTGAACGCTTACCTTCCCAGGAATGAGTGAACAAACTACGGTTGTCGCCAAGGGATCTTCGTCGTCGCTCTTGTTTTCAGCCTCCTCCTCCTCGTTGTCATCATCGGTTTCAGGAGATGGACGAGCGTAGATAAGCTTGACGGTGGTCCGACCAGATTCGTCTTGAAGTTCGTCCCCGAGGGCTATGTTAGTGATGATCAAGTCCGCCTGGGGAATGACGGATTCTGGTTGCCCAGGGTGAACAGCAACACTCCTGCCGACCGATGAGCTTCGAGCATACGCCTATAATAACCAGAAGCTCACCAAACGGCAACAGCGATGGCCATTTTTTTTTGAAAATATTAGTTGGAGATAGTGGACTCCTTTTTTTGAGACGCAAGAGTTGCTCTGAATGCAAACTTTGCAAACACACGGCTTGGAAATTACCAAACGGCATTCCCCGAGTCACAGTCACGGTGTGTCTTGTCACGCTGTCACTCCCTCCTATGATTGAATATTTGGCTTGTCAATCACGATAGACAATGGCAAGTACTCTCAATGATTTGATCGATGTCCTCAATGCTCATTCATAACAACACAGTCTAATGTATTAAGGCCCTATCTTGCGGCTGTCAGATCGACATTGACAGCTGCACTCACTCTGGAGAACTTTTCGTCTCAGGTACTATTACCCCTACCAGATGCCACAATCATAACCACAATTGCTGATCTCTGCTAGGTTGTGGAGCGGCACAACAAGCCAGAAGTAGAGGTCGCGTGAGTGGTGTAGTCTATCTTTGCAATATCTACTGACGCTCGAATACAGAGGCTCGAAGGAAGTGCTCCTGAACCCGTTGATCATCTCACGGAATGAGAATGAACGTGTCCTCATCGAGCCTTCAGTCAATTCGGTCCGCGTCAGTATTAAGATCAAGCAGGCAGATGAAATTGAGCGCATCCTGTGTCATAAGTTTACCCGCTTTATGATGCAGCGGGCGGAGAATTTCATTGTGCTGCGCAGGAAACCTGTCAGGGTGTGTCTTGCGATTGGAGGGTAGTAAGTGACCATGCTAACCTCCATCAGGGATATGATATCTCGTTCTTAATAACGAACTTCCACACGGACAACATGCTCAAACATAAGATTGTCGATTTCATTATTCAGTGCGCGACCGTCGTCCTAGTCCTCTTTGCCCCCGCCTGGATTAACCCACTGCCCATTTCTACGCAGATTCATGGAGGATGTTGACAGGGAGATTAGTGAGATGAAACTAAGCCTTAATGCACGAGCGCGTACCGTTGCAGAATCCTACCTTGCTGCGGTAAGTTCTGATTTCGAGACTTGTACCTACTTTTACTCAAAATATTCAGTTCAACACATGATCCCGAACGAGGCAAAAATGTATATTAAAGGACTCTGTAGAAGATGTATACCATCTGACTTTATGCCTGATGGTATGTTCAGCTGGTCGTAAATGAGACGCGTCAAGTTGCTGGTGCCAAGCAAAGCACAACATCGCGTGAATAAGTGCCACTGACACTTGCCACTGCCTGTGCAGTGGTAGCAGCGTGACTTGCTCTCTGGTTCTTTCTCTTAACCAATCTGTGGATTCGCGCTTGCTGCAATGGCTTCGGACATTGAGATGAACTCACCTCGAAAACAAGGTGTAGCCATCCACCAGAATGCTGAGCAGAAACGTGCTATTCGCAAGGGGTACCGCGATTTGTGGGAGAATGATAGTCTGTCTCTCTTCCCTGTTTGCTTTGTAGCCCATGTAAATCATCTTCATAGCAAGTATCAATCCCAACGAATTCACGGCGCAAGATCTGATAGCGAAGGTACAGCGTGCAGACACCTTGTTCAACGAAGGTCAGTGAACCTTCATCCCCATGCAAGCAGCTTGTTTCCGACTACCTGTCGCAGTGAGTGCACCACAGGAAGCTGTGCTGGATTCCAACCTCCTCGTAAATGTGTCCAACATGGGTGCTGCAAAAGCTCGTGCCATGAAGGCCGGGTCTGGCGCCTTTGATATAGAGGACTTTGTTTCTAAGCTTATCACCTTCATGGGTGGTCGAAGTAGAAATGAGCTGGATACTTGTGACGCGGAAGATGACGACGTTACTGGTCCTCTACAATGGGACAGAATAGGGAGGAAAGCTATGGCTCAAAGCCGGCGCATTCCTGTCATGGACTTTATGTCGGCCACTTATTCTTCGTCTGGAGTGCGTCTTATTGATGAATCGTTTGTAGGCTTGGTCCTCTATCTCTCGAGCAAAAGAAGAGAAACATTGGGAAAAGAGCTAGGCTGGAAAAGAATAAGGAGGACGAGAGAAAGCCACAAGAGCTTCGGGACGAAGATATAGCTCGCTCCGAAAATGAAACCACGAAGAATGTTAAAGACGTTAGTCTCACGCCATTTCCTCCGAGTTCTCTCTAATGCCTTCTCTTTTTATTTAGATCCATGACCTTCTAGAGGCACAAGGACCAGTGAATCTGTTTAGGTTCATTGTGAATCCACATGACTTTGCGCAGTCTGTGGAGAACATGTTCTACCTATCGTTTCTGATTCGAGATGGTGATTGCGCACTTGAAATACAGGATGATGAGCCTGTCGTCTGTAAGTATCATGATCCTAGTCCTGAGACGTTGATACATTTGTAATTGCAGTCATATGCGAGAGACCTGTTCCAGAAGACTACAAACAAGGTCTACAAAAGCAGCAGATGGTTATGGAATTCGATATGAGAACGTGGGAGGTGAGACTGTTACTACGACAGTTTCGTTAGTTGGATACTAACTGTGCCGATAGCGGGCTATCGAGATTTTCAGCATAACAGAATCCATTATCCCTCAGAGAAAGAAGGTGGCTACCTCGGGCGGAGGTAACACGAAGTGGTATGCCTGAAGAATCAATTCCAATCTACGATACTTGTGATTTTCGCCATTCCGATCTCAAACCACATACATTACTATCGCACTTTATCCATTGACTTATTATCTTTCTCGAGATCTGATCAATATGCTTTCGCTTGCTAATCTGGGTGAGGCACTACTTCGGAATATAATGTATCATCACAGCACATCCTGGTTTCTGTCACATCACGACATTACTAGAGTCGTAAAAGTACACTATATACGTATACTTTGGTGCATCGGATTTAAACAGATGTTTACACTAGGGTAATCGACTGCCTCGGATGTGCTCGGCAATGCTCATTACCCTGGACCGCATCCAGATGTTCTTTATGATTCTATGCAGAATGCCTTTAGCCTGGTGATGCTTGCTGCCTGGACCACGTCCAGGTTGCTTAGGCTTTGTGACTCTGCAGAGTCTCAGGCCCAGCTCAAACAGCCTTCGGGATGAATCCCGCGCAGGACGACCCGGAGCTCTGCGCAGGGCCTCCCGAGCCACATTTGAGATGGTCCAGGTTGCTCAGGGATTTGCGACCCCGCATAGCCTCGGGCCCTTATTTTTTTAAGCTTGAACGGCGTTTGAATGAGTCCTGCGCAGGACGACCTGTGACTCCGGGCAGAATATCGTTCAAGATTGTTACCATACATGGTGATCACTTGATAGAAGATTGAGGCCTCGTGCAGGGACTGTGGTAGGTCTGTCCTGGGTGAAGAACAGGGCAATAGCCTGAGCGGGGTTCGTCCTTACCTTAATTGCCCGTCTCACTGGATTCTCGTTTTCATTATCCATACAACTCTCCCTTTCCAGTTTTCTTCTAGAATTGTATCACTCACTATTGGCCTATCTATTACTTTTACTACCTTCTTTCTCTGTTATCGGATCGTGTTGCTTGTTTTCCTAATCTCTGCATGCCATTTTCTGCTATCACCTCCGAGTTTGGTCTTCGCTCCAGCTTTGTTCGCACCGCGCCGCGCCGTGCTCTCATGAATGTATGGCAATGCATGCAGTCTTGACAGGCACCCCCATGCCAGGTGACATCATATTCTGCTATCCTCAAATTTGTGCTAGCTATTTTCCAGATACAAAGTCGATTAGATGCACAAAATCTAACTAGATAACACTGTTCTAGGTGCAAAGGAAGAGGGGTATGGGGCATTGTGATGAGGGCAGACAATAGGTCCATCAGTGTTGAGCAGTTCAGTTCTGCAGCTACTGTGACCAGGATGGGTGTCTGAGTGGTTAGCAGTAGACCAGCAGGGAGGTGACAGAGACGGGGGTTTCTGATGAGTGCAAATGGCACAAATGCACTGAGGAGGAGGAGCAGCAGCTGAAGGGGGAGTGATGGGTAGAAGCAAAGCAATGGGTGGTCCAGGAGGTGGTGGAGAAGGATGAGAAGAGTCCTCAGATGAAGAGCTGGATGAATCTGGGGAGGAATCATCATCAGAGAATGAGATCATCCAAGCAGGTGTGGAGGGAGGTGATGATGGGAGTGGAAGAAGGTCTGAGAGAGCCACTGCTGGTTGGCAAGATAGACCTTCCTGGGGAGATGAGCTATGAGGGAACACTGTTTCATCAAAGGTGGCATCATGACTGAGGATGATTGTATGAGTGGTTTTGTCCCAAAACCAATAGCCCTTGGGGTTGGTTTTATAGCTGACAAATGTCATGGGATGTGACTTCAGATCAAGTTTTGAGCATTTGCTGGGAGGGGTGTGAATGTAGGTGAGACAGCTAAAGACCCTAAGATATGAGACATCTGGAATGTGACCTAATGACTAGACAGGGTGTGGGGTCTTCCACCATGTGTGATGGTAGATGTGAACCACTGTTTGAACAACCAGTTCCCAGACAGTGTTCCCGAACGATCATAGATGCCATATCATCGTCCGAGTAGATATGAGCAAACCAGCCGATCCCTCCACCGACTACGTTCTTTAAGTCCGTGCAATGTTTGTTCAAAAGTGTGTAATAAGCCTGAGGGCCGAACGTAAGCGATGACAAACCAAAGATTGCATCCACAGGAAGGTTCATAAACTCACATGCTCGTTCGGTATATCAGCAACGGCCTTTGGACTGTTCGGCTGAATGCCTTGAGATGTGACTGAGGGCCAGCCGTTCTACAAGGGGTATCGACTAGTGGGAACCTCCGAAGCGGGCGTTCAAGAAAGAAATAACAAACCTCGTCAAAATACATCTTCTTGTCGCTAAATGAACCAGTCCAGATCCTGCTGAACAAGTGACCATGCTTGGTCACCTTGGTGACGATAAAGTCAGAACAAGAAGCAAACAAGAACAAGCTTACCAGTGGAAGCTTGCTGAGAGAAAAAGGGTGGCATATGTAAATTGATGAAGTCAATTGCATGACGTTCTGCGCGCCCCTACGTTCTTGGTAGCCGTAAGCCAAGTCGCTGACAGTGACTGGTATGTTCAGACTTGAAAGGTTGACTTTAGCAGTGTAGACTTGCGCCGCGAAATCACTGGGGCTCAGCACATTGTCAAACAAAGGCTCAGAGCCGAATTGGACGCCGCGGGTCACAAACTTGGCCTTGGGGTTAGAGTGGAGAGTGGCGGAAAGCGTATCGCGTCTGGTCTTCCATATATCTGAGCCATCGAACCCGAACTGCGAAAAGTGTATCAGAGACAGATGTAACAACGATACAATTACCGCAAGAAGTCGCTCACCCACACCAGCGCGTGCACACCCAAGGAGCCATCCCGAGCCACTTCAACTATATCATCACTCGAGCGTGGATGTGGACAACTGAATGGGATGAGAAGGCAGAGGACATCTACTAAAAACCTGGTCGGTCGCAAGCGCCACATAGCGTGACTTGAAGCGGTTGCGAATATCAGCAAAATCTCGTTGAAGTTGTTGTTTGCTTTGACCTGTAGTGCCGAGGTCAGACGTGGCTGACGTATTAAAATGACCAAAACTTACAGGCAGTTACCTTGTAGCTGAAGCCAACAAAGGCATACTCGTCTTTTAGATTGCACCACCACCCTGATGTACTGCTCGGTGAGTTTGAAGGCATCTTGAAATTCAGTGCAGGAAAACATCCCGCAAGCACAGCACGCGGACCAGGCCTTTGTCCACTATCCTTTGTTGGCTCAAAGGTCAGTTGGATCGGAAGAGCCGAGGCGAGGCTGAGATTAAGTGCAAGCAGTGTGAAGAACGGCATAAGATCTGAAAGCATTACGCAAAGCAAGCCAGAATAACAGCACTGAAACAGATGGTCCAGCCGTTCATAAGGCATGCACTATATATGCAAAGCAAGTCTTCAGATCTGACACTTCAGACCCAGTGAAAATGACAATACGGGACCCAACATATAATCGAAGCGTGGTCAGTGGATCGAAGACTGTTTGATATATTTCCCAGTACCGATGGGCATTGGGTCTTAGGGGTCAGATCGTACTAGCTGTGTCCCCGACCAAAGTTTGTGGAGTTTGTGCCGGAGTAGTTCCCCGATCGTTGGTAGCTGCGCGACATTGTCTCCTTCTGCAATGGTACTTTCCCTTCATGGCCGTATCACCTTCCCTCCATTGCAGCAACCTCTTTTGCATTGGTCCGTTCCAGGATACGACGCCGCGGATTACGTACCCTAGATTAGATCTGTACATAATTAATACATGGTAGATATGAGAAAACTGAAGCTGTCTGAACTCCCACTACAGGTGGAATGGCGCCAGTCCTACGGGAAGCATGCTATGGCCCAGAACAACCGAGGGCTCCCATGACTTCGTGTTGAGCTATCAATCCGTCGGGGCACACATTAGCAACTATCAATGGGAGCTGAGAAAACACCCACGTGCTCAAGAGCTTGGGAA
>QLPN01001812.1:75968-89598 GCA_003314395.1 Albatrellus ellisii | reverse complement strand
CACAAACGCGAAGTGAACTTGAGAAAAACAAAGGTAAATAAGAACGAGAAAAGAGAGTCCTTGCTAATTGTATAGTAATAGTCCTTAGCAAGTAAATGTTATAATAAATAAAGAAAGATAAAAGGGAAAAGATAAGTCTTGTTATAGTACCTGGAGCTATGCTCACACTTAAATATGTAAATATTTAAGTACTATAAAAGAGAAAGAAAAATGATAAGTCCTTACTAAGTAAAGTGGAGCTAAGCTCACACTTGTAGTAATAATACTACACTTCACTAGTAAGTAAAAAAGAAAAAGAAAAAGAAAAAGAAAACCATTACGAGGTGCCAAAGCAAGTGCCTCGTAACAATACCTTGCAATTTGATCAGGTCCATCATGACCATATTAGCCTTGATACATATGCCTAAATATTCCATCTCTTCCTTGTGAAATTCACATTTAGAAGGCTTCAGGAATAAATGGTGCTGCTGTAATCTTGTCAAGACCTCTATTACTAGTTGATGATGTTCTTCTAGGTCAAGAGTGGCAATCAGAATATCATCCATATAAATGAATACTTGACCCATTTCAATAAGATATCATTCATCATGTTCTGAAACATAGCTGGTGAGTGTGTAAGCCCAAAAAACATTACCCAAGGCTTGAACAATCCCCAATTGGTTTTGAAGGCAGCTTTCCATTCATCATCTTCCTTGATTCTTACATTATTATAACCCCAATGTATGTTAAACTTGGTGAAGTATTTGGCATGATGTAGTTTATCTATGATATCAGAGATCAGTGGTAAGGGATATTGGTTATGAGTTGTGATTGCATTGAGATGGCAATAGTCTTGTACTGGCTGTAGCTTTCCATCTTTCTTCTTGACAAAAAAGAAGGGAGATGTGAATGGTGATTGAGAGGGATGGATGTATCCTTGCTGTGTCATGTCATCTAGAAATTCATCTAGATGTTTCTGTTCAGCAGGATTAAGAGGATATACTTTGCAATTTTGTTTTGTGGGAGCATTAGGGAGAAGACCAATAGCATTGTCCCATTTACTTCTGGTAGGAAGGGATTTGGATGTGTCTTCTTGGAATACATCTCGAAATTGAGCATATTCAGGTGGTAATTGACTATCAAGGTTTTGTTGATTTGTTTGGTTGGCAGCAGCTAGATCTGTTGATTGGGAAGTGCATTTGATGTATTCATGGGGAAAGGAAATTGTATTTCTTTTCCAGTCAATTGTGGGGTTATTTTGTTTCAACCACAAATGTCCTAAAAGCATTTGGTGTGTACTGATGTCAGCAATAAATGCTTTTAGCAGTTCAGTATGTTTGCCAATTTTGAGAATACATTTGATATATTGATGAATCATACCAAATTTGTTGCTTGAATTATCAGCATTTCACATAATAATTGGTTTTGAAATCATATAGACTGGTAATTTGGTGTTTTTGACAGTTTTCTGGCCAATGATATTGGAAGTTGCTCCACTATCAATTAGTGCTGGAATTTGAACACTGTGATTTCCTGTTTGAAGTGTAACTGGCAAATAAAGACTGTTTTCAGTAACTTTAACAGTTTCACTAGCATTACAGAATTTGGAGACAAGGGTCTGATACCACACAGTAGATATAGACCTCTTCAAAAATCCTCTTTAAGTGACTCAGTGCAAACAGACCACTCATTGATAGGTAGTTGTGCTAATAAATGCTGAATGTGCACATGGATGGATGTGGTGTCCATGATTGGTTTGTCAGTGTCTGATGGGACTTCTTCAATTTGAACAGAGGGCATGTGCACAGTTTTATGGACATAAGTGGAGAGTTCCAAGATGCTGTTACGAGGCACTTGCTTTGGCACCTCGTAACGCATTTCTTTTTTTTCTTTTTCTTTTATTATCTTACTTACTATAGTAAAGTGTAGTATTATTACTACAAGTGTGAGCTTAGCTCCACTTTACTTAGTAAAGACTTATCATTTTTTCTTTCTCTTTTATAGTACTTAAGTATTTACATACTTAAGTGTGAGCATAGCTCCAGGTACTATATTAGACTTATCAATTTCCTTTATCTTCCTTTATTTATTATAACATTTACTTGCTAAGGACTATTACTATACAATTAGCAAGGACTCCCTTTTCTCATTTTTATTTACCTTTGTTTATATCAAGTTTGTTACGCGCTTGTGGCTGAGCCACTTATATCACGGACGCGTACTTACTGCGCATTACTGCGCAACTTTACTATACTTAGATCTGTAGGTAGTACAAATAGTTGACAAACTGGTGGTCTTAAACCCCAGTCTTGTCAACTTCGCAATCTAGGGATTCTCCTTACACTGCGCTTGAACTAAGCTCGCTACAACCTCGCTTCTCTCTCAGAACTAAGTCTAAGAACTCTAAAGTCACTAAGATATCTTACACTAAGTCAAACTGGATCTTCGTATCATTATTGGTGGAATCATCCTCATAACTATATCGTTAATCCCACTCTTCATCGTCATCTGGAATCTCTATTATGTTCATCAAGCCAACATACAAACCTTGGTTACCAGGAGTAACATTCTAGACCTTCCCTAAGACCGTCCAATAGGCCGCTCTTAGCAGATGCTAGGTGTCACTTCTTCATCAACATGCCAAGTGTGCAGTCCCTTCCAACCAGGGCACAATGGTGTGGGTGACATGGTTTGCACTGCCTTGTTAGGGCAGTCATGCACCATGTGACCAGGTTTTTGGCAAGTGAAGCAGCCACCAGAGTCGAGAAGGCATTTCCACTCATCAGCTGTAAGTTTCACAATATGCAGCATTGTTATGTGATCAACATCCATTGCATTGGGGTCTTGGGTAGTGCAGGGTTGGGTGAAGGCAGCAATGGAGGAAGTGGAATATGTACACTGTGTACATATTTGCGCATTGAATTGAGAGGCCATCTTAGCCCATTTGTTGGGGGTTGTTGGCATGTTGGCCATCATGTAGATATGGTCAGTGATGTTCTTGTTGAGCCCTAACTGATAGAAGGTGCAGAGGGCTATGTCATCTTTGATTTCAGCATTGGCTGCTAAGATCTGAAATTGTGTGGTGTATGCATTGGCAAAGAATGTCTTCTGCCTAAACTGTTGAAGCTCCACTGTAGTGTGTACCTTGTGTTGCACATCTTTGAATACTAAGTTGAGGTCTCAGATGAAGTCAGCAAACGTTGGGTGTCCAGAGCAGTAAGTGTCCTCGATGTAGCAGTCATGCCAAGTGAGTGTGGTCCCTTTTTGCATAAAGGATAGGATGCACATGATTTGCTTATACTCATGCATAATATCTATGCTGTTGATGTAAAGGGTGCAGGAATTTATGAAAGCACAGTATTTGGTTTTGTCACCATCATAAATTTTTGGCTTAGCAGGCTTGAAAGAAGATTTTGTGGTTGACATAATGATTGGGGTGATTGGGGGTGCAACAGGAACATGTGGGATAAATGCAACAGGTGGGGGTACTAGTCATATTGGAGTGACTGGGGGACCAGTGAGGAGTGCTGGTATTTCAGTTTCAGTAATTAAACCACTGGGGAAGTCTTTGGTGTAGGTATATAACTCTTCAGTGGGTGGGTCCTTGTCAAGACTGCTAGTGTTGATGTAGAAATTGGTGTTTTCAATCCTCCAGTTTTGTCATCTGAGATACTCAAGGGTATGTCCTTGGAAAACAACTGCACCTTGTCAGCTAGAAAGTTGAAACCCTGGGTGAAGGGTAGTGGGGATGGAGGAGCCACAGTGTTGGCTATGCAGTGAGTTGATGTAGCTTAGTCTAATGTTACAGACTAGTGCAGCAAGATGGCCAGCTATGAGCATACTGGATTGGATAAGAGACTCAGAGTGTAGCATGTGTACTGAGAACACTGCAAGAGGATCAAATAGACAAGAGTTGCACACTGGGAAGTACAAGAGACTGAGCTAAGGATCTTGTAAGTATGGTGAACCCTTTATATAGTACAACCATAAGTTGCAGAGTATTCTATTATGGTAATGGGTCAGGCTGCTTTTGCAATAACAAGGGTTATATAAACAGGTGTTCTTCTGCAGAAGAAACACCAAAAAAGCATCCTAACAACAAGGACAAAAGCACTGATACCAGTCAGTAAGTAAGTTAAAGAAGTGTATAGTAAGATCTCACCTCAGTCTTGAAAACAACATGAGGACTGAGGAAAAAAAAGCAAGCTATCATAAACAGACTAGATAAACTGACTGTGGCTTGGAACTGTATAGTAGTGGAGTGATCAAAAAAGTAGGGAGTTATCATATGTTTTTCTGTGGAGAGAAGACAAAAGTTTGCATGTGCATCAGCTTCTGCTGAGTTGCCTAAAAAGGAAGTAGTAAGATGTGCATGCACCAGTTTGCAATTCCAACACTCCCCCTCAAATGATGGTGCATGGCAGCACATAACTTGGGAGTAAAGCAGCATGAAAAAGAAATAGAAGGAAGAGCAGACAATCCAAAAAGGAAAATGCAAACAATCCAAAAATGATAAGTTTAGAACTCTGGAAACACAGTTGGCCATTTTCATAAGTGTCCACACCACAGTCATCAGTGAAAAAGAGTATCAGAGAGGGGTAGGCAGTGTGTGTATCATGCTTGTTGTTGTTGAAAACAGTCAGGATGACATCCCTCACATTCCCAGTAGTGGCAGCCCTTGCTGCATATCACAAGGTCCATAACCATCTGCAGGTGAGTGAATGGTCTCATTACACACTGCAGCATCCTGACAAAATGTGCCACAGGTAAGATCACAGACCACAGTACCAATGCACGTCATGCAACTGTCAGTTATTGCAGCATCAGTACAGCCTTCAACACCATTGCACTGCACATGTCACCTAGAATCCTTGTTCACCTGATCTTCACTCTCCACACATCCTACACTGACCTTGCACACCACTCTGTCATCCAGCACCTCATGTCTTGCATCTCCACACACTTCAGATTGCACCCAACACACAGCCAAGCATCCTTGTGCTGCACCATGGCATCCTCATACATCTCATGCACCTTGTAGCATGCCCTTCAATACCTCTGGCCTTCCTTTGTCACTGTGGCACTTGTTGGAATTTCATTCAGCTTCACTATACACAAGCTAACACATGTTCTTATTATGTCTTATCTAACCCACTTACACAACTATAACCACATTCTTAAAACATGATCAACAAACCCATGTTCTACACTCTGCTTGAACTTAGTTCAGCACACACTACTAATACTAACTCCCCACTTTCCACCACCCTCAGACATATATACTATGTCTAACCATGTCACCATGCTCTGGAGCCTTGCCTCCACCACATACCATTACCTCTTTGCTGCTGCAAATGTCACCGCTTTCTTCCTTTCCCTCATTGGCTCATTCCTGTGCAGACAGCACTTCCCCTTAATGTTGATGTGACCAGCTGGTAAGTTTCCATCAGCATCATTGTGACACAGCTGCTGCACACAGCACAGGGGTCCATCTCATCCAAGGGGCTTTGCAGACATCAAATCTACAATGGCAAGAGTTCCAGGTATGTCATTTTGCATCTGAATGTCATACTGAACTGTTTCTTGAAGCCTGTGTGTTGCTTGCACACACATCTGGTCAGCAGGTCATCAGCCACAGTCCAGACACTCCCCCTCAAGCTCTGGGGGTTGTTCTCATCTTTTTGCCATCATGGCAGCAGTTAGGGGACACAGTGCACAGCCAGCACATCCAGTGGGGGCATCGTCACTGTCACAGAGCTTGTGTGCTTGCACAGGGCAGCCAAATGGCTCAGGAACAGGTGGTACAGGCCACTTCAGGCCTCCAGCATGACCAGTTGCAGTCTTGCTCACATCAGTATCAGCATTGCATTGCTCACACACATCCTTGGCATCAACAGCCTTGCAATATGCATCACATTGCTCAATAGCATCAGGGGGTCATCCTGGTGGCATTAGAAGATCATGAAGTTGGCAGTATTGGTGGGAATATCATCAGGGATACAGCAGGTAAGTTTGCTTGTACTCCAGCTTGCTTCATTGACCACGGACACCAGCACAGGTCACATGCATTCCACCTGCAGCTGTAACACCTCTCATTTCCACAGAATGCATCAGCAAAGGGACATCAAGCAGTAAGTCTTGCATATTCCCATGCATTGCCACTTCAGCCAGCTGACCAGTGGCATCTTCAGCACCTTGCACAACCACTCTTGTCATGTCTTGTGGCCAGTTGGCACTGTGCACTGTCTTGTCCAAATCCAAGAACCTCACATGCATACCAGCATGAATTTCAGGTCTCTCAGCACCATCACAGGCACTCTCAGCCTCACAGGGTGTGATACCCTCAGTCTTCAGCAGCAGTGGCACAGCCTGCATCATGCAGACAGCTTCCTTCACCCAGCCCACAGCAGGGGCATCTGCCTTTGATTCCATGCAACCTTGCACAACATCACATGTCTTGGCAATGACAGTGGCCTCCTTGGCAATATTCAGCACACCCAGAGTGTTACAAGGCATTGTGCCCACACTCTCCATCATTTCTGGCTTCTCTGGCACCAAACTTGTACCTTTGACAGCCCAGCATGCAACTACAGACTCCACACATGATGACACATGACCATTTCCATCCTCACCACAGCTTGCAGCAATGGTGCAACCATTCCAGGCATCAGGACCACAATCTTCTTCAGCAACATCCACAGGAGAGTCAATTTCAGGGATAGGGGAAGTACAGGGATATGGAGGGCACTCATCATTGTCCATATGCACAACTAGTACATGATCATCCTTTTTGTGGTTTGATACAGCCTGATGGCTTTTTGGTGTCAGGCTCACTTGCTTCCTATCCATAGTGCAACTCAGCAAACAGGTCTTGATCTGAGCACTCACCATCATCCCATGTGCATTCACAAGCCACCTCCACTGTTCAGCAGCTAACCCAAGCTTCCACACTTGCAGGCACATCAAATCACATAGCCATTCACTTAGGAGATAGCATGCATTGTGCTCTGACTTCTCCCAGACAGGTCTTGCTGCCTCAGTGTCACATGGTCATTGAGCTGAGCCATTGAAGTGGCCCCAGATGCCATGCATACACATCTCATCCTCAAAAAGCTTTGCAAACACTGTCCAGTTGCTGCTTCACCAATCAAGTGAGGGAATATAGTTGGGGAGTTCAAGGGAAAGGATCGGGGATAACATCTTGAGTAGAAAAGAATGTTGTATGACTTCACCAATAAAATTTGCAGCTGCCAGTGGTGCAGGCAGGGCCCATAACTGTTAGAAAGCACAATTGCCAAAATAGTGACTTGGCTTGGGTTCAAACCAAGGACCTCCCTTACTCCAGGTGGGTGCTCTAACCACTGAGCTACCAGACCTTGTCTAAGTGAAGTGCTATTAGCATGATGTGGAGCTGTCATGACTACTGTAGAGTTGTAACTCTGCTATGAAAGTATTGTAGCTCTGTTACAAAGAGTAGTAGCACATGTACAGGGTCAGGCATTTGACCTTAACTCCAACAATAACCTTTTGCAATAACAAGGGTTATATAAACAGGTGTTCTTCTGCACAAGAAACACCAAAAAAGTGTCCTAACAACAAGGACAAAAGCACTGATACCAGTCAGTAAGTAAGTTAAAGTAAGATCTCACCTCAGTCTTGAAAACAACACAAGGTCTGAGGAAAAAAAAAGGCAAGCTATTGTAAACAGACTAGATAAACTGACTGGCTTGGAACTGTATAGTAGTGGAGTGATCAAAAAAGTAGGGAGTTATCATATGTTTTTCTGTGGAGAGAAGATGAAAGTTTGCACATGCATTGGCTTCTGCTGAGTTGCCTAAAAAGGAAGTAGTAAGTTGTGCATGCACCAGTTTGCAATTCCAACAGCCACATCATGATATGTGGAATGTTCCAGAGGTACTACACAGTGGTTTGTAAGTAGAAGAGCTGCTGCAGTGCAGTAGGCTGGTAAGTGTAAGCAAAGAAGAAAGAAAATCGTAACACCAATGCAAATTCGAGTCACATCACCACCAAAACCCACCCACTCTATACAGTGCTTCTTCACCATACCAATTGTCCAACTTCATCCACCTCACTGGTTCTTCACCAAGCATGTTGCTAGCAGACGAGAGTATGCCATCATCAGACAAGTATTTTTGTAAGGCATTTACTGCACCTTTCACTGGTAGTCCCTTTTGTCCTTCATAATCTCTCTTGTACTTTTTCAACCTCACAACTCTAATATGGTGTCTAATTGCTATTGCACTCTCTACTACTACTACACAACATTCCTGTTGTTCAAATCTGGATGGGAATACATGACCATGATACCTTTGCAATCCCCTGCTGCCTGCCTGGCTATGTAGTGTCTCCTTCGTGCACTAACATGCATGCAACAAAACCAATAAATTATCATGACCCTGCAAGTGCCCAGGCCCAACTGGGCTAGGCATTATGTGGAAGGAAGTTAGATGATGTCCAAGGGGAATGTTGACAACAAGCCTGCCAAGAATAGCTGACTCAAAGACCCCACCGATGAGAACCCCCATGTGGTCATCAAGACTGCTGAAAAAAAAAACCCCCCTGATAGGTAAAAAGTGTACCTCCTGCATATCCTACCCCTCCCCACCTCCCAGATCCATCTGTGAGTGAAGAAAGGAACATGAATTTGCTACCATTGTTGAAGGATGAGCACATAACACACCTATAGTGAAGAAGAGAGAGGATGCAGTATCTGAACCTCGGGGGAAGGAATTGGGTGCAGTGGTGTAGCTTGAGCTTGAGGTCCCTCTGTGTCCTTCACAAAAGCAAATACACAGATTGCTGCTTGAGGATCAGGTCAGAGGAAGGAGAGGTATCGCCCCAGACACTGCCACCTCCCAAAATACATACTGAGCCCATCCATGAATTGGCATGGGACATTCAAGTGGAAAGTGGTCTACTGTCTTGTGGGGTGCACCACTTGCGAGTTATATGGCTAGTACCATGTTCTCGATCCTGTGCAAGTAACTACTAAGGGCAACACCCCCAGTCCTCTGCTGGAATAAGAGTTGTGTAAGTGAGAAAGGCAGAAGAAGAGATGGCAACAAGAGCCAAAAGTTGAGCCTGACGTGAATATGTTCAATCCACCTTGAATGGTCCTTGAGCTGTTGATAGTAGTCCTGCCTGTGGGCAATGATGCGGATTTGGAGGTAGTCCCACTGCAGCACTGCAGGAAGTTGATCCATAGAGCTGAGATCAAATGCCACTGCATGCTCTGCATGCTAATCAGTGAGATCATTCTCCACTATTCAGTGTTGGATGTCTCCCTGGGATGGCCAGCAGGAGTACATATGCCTTCTTTTGTGCCCAGCTAGAAAGAGATACTGCCCAGATTTCGGATGGTAGTGAAAAAGCACATTGTTAACCATCTCCATACTGAGGAATATGTGATACATGCTGTTTAATCAATCCTATCTGCTCTGGGTCATGAAGGGATTCCACAGGCAGCTTTTGGCTCGATTCCCTTGTGCCAAGTCCTGAGCTTTTGATATCTGACATCGACTAGAGATGGACAAGGTGGGGGACTCTTGATTTTGGCCTGCAGCATCAACAAGAGTCTGCTTGAGAAAACAAATTCAGCCAATAATAGGCAGGCCAGACAAGGGTGGAATGGCTTCAAGATTCAAGCCTTGTGCATAGCTCTGAGAGTATGCACCAGTGTGTTGGCATCAGATACTCTTTGCCTGTTTCTGGTCAAGTTCTCAGTTCGAATGGGAGGAACCAATCAAGTTATGCTACAGTGGGTACTTGATATAATCAAGATTTTCAGAAGGTCTCTCATCCCCAACATCACCTGGTTTTGATGTCCTAAGCATTAATGATTGTGTGCACCAGGTGTGTCAGAAATCAGATGCTGTGCAAAAGCCAAAAAAGTCAAGCTTGCCCCTTCATTACTGAAGTGTGATGGCAAAGATTACAACATCAATTGCTTTGGAGGTCGAGGTACAGTACACTGACAATACATGATGAGTATTTACACGACACTTGCAGACTATACAACCATCTCTACGTTCCTGCCAAGCCCTCGGTCATTCAAAAGTCATCCTCTCCCTCTTCTTCCAATCAACAACTTCTAATGCCGCCTTGCCCTGCTTGTGCACCTTGCCCAGATCAGTCAGCATCTCCAGGAAGCCAAGTTTGATGAACACTATAAGCAGTACATCAAGTCCCTGCATCTCTATGCTTGAATGATCTACATCCACCTATAATCAGCAACCCAAATGTCTGAGCTCAAGATCAACAACCTACCAACTCACTGCAGCCAGTACATCGACTGAACACTGCACCCACATGGGCATGTTGCAGAACATTCATGAGGAAATTGTGCAGCTGGTGGGGCATAATTCCAACCATACCTTCAGTTTGTGTGTTGGACATGGTCTTGCTTGATATAGACAGCAGGGGTGTGGGAGTGTGAATGCTAGCAATTGACCATGAGACTATGATAGGAGAGAATTAGGTTGGAATATTGGATGTTGGAGCAGTGATACAAGCAGCTTGACCACTGTTGAGGCCATGATAGCAGCCAGACCTCGGCATGCAACCGTGCACATCTGGCAGAGAGTGCAGGACTACACTACTGCATGAGCAGAACATCCAAGTCACCATGATTGATCCACACGCACATCTGTGGGAGCAATGATGTCATTGCAGAAGTAACACCCGAGGCAACTTCCGTCAGGTGCTGTGGTATGCGTGCCATGTCGCATCATGAGGAAGGTGTCAAATCCAAGTGCAGTGTTGATCACAATCTAGAGAAATATGACACCAATTGTCATTTTAATCAACAGTAAAGGGCTGACAAAACTTTGTATTTAGAAGTACCGACTACTGTAGGCAGCCAGCGGCTTTTGCATGAATTCATGAGGTGGAAGACAATGTAATGTGGGTCAATCAGACCCTCCAGCTTTGCAATACCAGCCTTGGCCTGCTCAATGGAGCTGGGGGGCACCAGGTGGCCTGACATTGAGGTGGAAAGAAAGTGGCCAGTTGCACTCTGTATATCTGTGCATCAGCAGCATGCTTCATAAAGAGCATACCAAAACAATACCGACTACAGTTGGAAAGATCTTCAGGTGTTCAGCAGCACATTGGGTCTTTGGCTTGCCACCATTGAGGCAATCTTTGAATTCAAATAGCAGCTGCTGCATGGGATTTGAGAACAATATGTGTGCTGAGCCAACAACCGTAATTGTAAGGACGCCCCAATCCTACACCCTGCAATGTTATTGAGCTGAGGACAGAGGCAAGGAAAGTAGTGAAGAAATAAAATTGTGCACCATGGTGTTCTTGCAACATGACAACCGAGTGTGCTTGCACCCAGCAGCAGATACCTGATTCCTGTGATCTTCTCAAGGTTGAGGGATGGACAGGGTAAGGCTGTGGGTGAAGTGATCCTTGCATGGTGACTCCACAACATTCAGATCCCACAAACATATGGTTTTGTCACCAGATCCTGATGCTAGAAGTGATCCAACAGGAGAGAACTGGACTGTCAAAACTGGGAGTGAATGGCCTTCAAACTGATGGGTTTGCTTCCAAGTCTGAGCATCCCAGACCATGCAGGACTCCTCAGTGGGGTGAGAAACAATGGCCAGGTGTGCCAAGTCTGGTGAGAAGGACAGTGCATTTCCATACCAGCCTGGATCATAGTCAAGTGGGCTTCTGCTGATCATTGTTTGCACTGTCCATGTCTGTTCAGTGTACTGGGTTCTTGGCAGATGGTCAACATATAGCATCTGGAGACCATAAAGGGGAGGTCCATATCTGGTTGATTGATGCCACTGACAGGGCCAAAAAGATGTTTCAAACACCTGAAGATTTGATATTGTTGGCATTTACTCCCCCAAATCAGCTGGTGGTCGCATTGCTGGGGGGATCTGTAACAATCTGGGAACTGGACTCATATTCCTGGGTCAAGCAGCATCTTGGAGAGCTTAGAGCCTTTGCTCTGGCACCGAATGAGAAGTTTGTGGTGTCTTGGTCCAAGGCAGGAGATGTCATGATGGTTTGGGATGCACTTCCACTGAATGACCAGTATATGAGCCGACTTGTGAACCCGTTGCAATGTCCCAGATCATGACACTGTCCAAATTGGAGACAATGCATGTGCCATCAGGTGAGTATGTGACTACAGGATCATGTAGCCAATCAACGTAGCCCTCTGTGATCTGCAGAGAAGCTCCTGTTTGAACATTCCATACCCGGACAGCACCATCCCATGAACCAGAAACCAGTCACTCTCCATCCAGAGAAAAGCTGATAGACTGACAATTATGATTGTGTCCCTCTAGTACACACACACATGCACCCCATGACTGCTCTCGTCCTTCCTTGACTTCGATGTGCAATCATAACTTTGGTCCATACAACTGTGATAGTTGTGACTCGAGAGGCAGAAGTGGTACGACATCGTGATGCAACTGCAAACACCTTGTACTGATCGCCAGGTGGAACTTGTGTGTCATCCTCACACAGCCACCAAGAAGGCTATCAATCTCAGTCAATGGAGGCACAACATTCTATTCCCAACCAGTGTTGTTTGTTAGCTAATCTTGCAGAGAAATAAAAGATGTCTCACCTTGACTACCCTTTTCACCAACTGCAGTGCAGTGATCGCATCGCCTAATATGCCCAACAAGCTCATCACCTCTAACCAATTCAGCAACTGATTTGAGCAAAACCTGAGGAACTCCAATATCATATCACAGATGTTACCGCTCGACAGGTGAGATGCCCAATATTGGCATGCATATTGCATGTGTGCAGGAATATGAGCTGCAATGTGGGTTGACAAATTGGTGATCTCGTGATTGCAGATTGATGGGTCACCTATCTTGCACATGTCTGGTGAGAGACTCTGCAGGATCTGCAAGCAGCACTCAGCAAGCAAGGTATGCTGAAGCTGTGAGTCAACAACAAAGTTGGCATCATTGCATCGCTTGCTGTTGATGAGGAAGTCATGGAATGATGGATGAACCAGTTGAATCAGTCCACCTCCCACATTGGGTACAACAGTGATGGAGTGCAAGTGGTGAAGAGTTGACTGCACAGTCCTCATCTTCATGCCAAGCAGAGCATCCAGGCCTTCCAGATCGAGTGGATTACACAGTAGAACTATCATCCCCAGCACATTCTGAAGTCTGTCTCATTGGGCCTCACTGTTACGAGGCACTTGCTTTGGCACCTCGTAACGGTTTTCTTTTTTCTCTTTTTTTTATTTTATCTTACTTACTAAGTAAAGTGTAGTATTATTACTACAAGTGTGAGCTTAGCTCCACTTTACTTTAGTAAGGACTTATCCTTTCTTTTCTCTTTTATAGTACTTAAGTATTTACTTACTTAAGTGTGAGCTTAGCTCCAGGTACTATACTAAGACTTATCTTTTTTCTCTTATCTTTCTTTATTTATTATAACATTTACTTGCTAAGGACTATTACTATACAATTAGCAAGGACTCTCCTCTCTCGCCTTTATTTACCTTTGTCTATCTCTAGTTCATTGCGCGCTTGTGGCTGAGCCACCTAGATCACATGAACACTTACTTACTGCGCTTTACTGCGCACTTTCGTTTACTTACTGCGCTTTACTGCGCACTTTCGTTTACTTACTG
>QLPN01001812.1:61588-75933 GCA_003314395.1 Albatrellus ellisii | reverse complement strand
TATAAATAGTTGACAAACTGGCGGTCTTAAACCCCAGTCTTGTCAACTTCGCAATCTAGGGAATCTCCTGAATCTTGCGCTTGATCTAAGCTCATCAGCTACTCACTTCATTCTTTCTTAACTATGTCTAAGAACTCTAAAAAGCTATCAAGACATCTTACACTAAAGTCAAACTGGATCTTCGTATCGTTATCGGTGGAATCATCCTCATAACTATATCGCTAATCCCACTCTTCATCGTCATCCGGAACCTCTATTANNNTCATCAAACCAACGTTCAAACCTTGGTTACCAGGAGTAACATATTAGACCTTCCCTAAGACCGTCCATTAGGCCGCTCTTAGCACTCACTAATTTTGGGGAATGCTTCATGGAGCACCTTGAGGTACAGCCCATCAAGATGGTGATGGGGTGAGGTTGTGGATGATACGATGTATGTGGTGGACAACACGATGTCGAGTTGCTCTTCAGGGTTACTGGCATTTTGGTCATCAATAAAATTCACCACCATTGCTGCAAAGATAAAGAGCCCCCCAGATTGCTTAACTAAACGAGCCAATGCCTCATCTGACGGCCAGGGCTGCAATCCAAAGGACTCTGTGATATACAAAAGCCTGTCCCTGAGATAGACATGAATGTCCTTCTGTGAGATATTCTGTGGAATGTTATGCAGGACCAGCATGTTTGTATCTTTCATGAGACCAGTGCTATGAAACCCCTGCTTGATGTTTGCCACTGGTCGACTTGTAATGAAGAACTGCAGGGAAGGAAGGTGGCTAGTGAATGTGGACAAAGCTGACAGGATTGTCAATGTCATGTTCTCATCCCTACATTCATCAAGAGCATCAATCACGATGAGGCAGCATGGAAATGGCTGGTCATGTGTCACAGCCTCCAATGGCTCTGCAATGAGCTTTTCGAGCTGCATCGATGAGAATGCAGACTGTAGGTCAGTGTCCTTGCCCATCACATTGGAGACATGATCTTGGAACATGGGATGGAATGAGCATAGCTGGTATGCAATCATGGGGAATATCAGGCTGACATTGCTGCAGTCAGCATTGTCTCTTGAGCAAAAAAAGGATGCACCGAGCTCCCCTGCTTTGTCATAGTGGTGAGCAATTGTTTGAGCAATCATTGACTTGCTGGTCCCTGCTACGCTATCCAGCCAGAAGATCCGACCTTGATGACTCGTTTTGTTTCTTGATGGAACTTCGCTGCATGGGCATACCGTGGCATCGGTTTACCTTTTGCCACGTTTCAATGAGACGTATAATATCACAAGCAATGCTTCATGTACCTGATATGGCAGTCTAGTTCTATAATCAGTCATGTTGATAACATTGTGAGTGAATACATATGATGAACCTGTGCCATAACTTCTTCCATCCTGCCAAAACCCTCATGCATTTCCACTCGCATTTCCTACACACACATTTAGGAAACGTATGAGAATGGCCATGTGACCCAATGCACCCCAACTCTCCTCTCTGTCATCAATGTACTTTCTAACTGTAGCAGTGCTCGAACATAGCCAAACCTTTGACGTTGACTGATGATTGCTTACCAAAAAGCTGTCAAAAAGATCTCTTAGCCTCCGCAAACAACCCACTACTTTCACAGCATCCCGGTCTGCCTCGAAAACATGAGCAGGAAACTGCCACATTTTGATCTGCTGAAGCTTGCTCATCATCTCTGTTGAATATCTATGTACATTTTTACTGTATGTTTTTCATTTGGCTTTTCTTATTCGTACCATACACATACATACACTTATGCATTTTTCTCTGGCTGCTCCACTTATTACAACAAGGGTCATGCATCCCTCGACATACAGTAGTCCCTGCATCCTTACTTTCTTCACTCCGCATTAACCTTATCATATGAATACTACATAAGAAGTACTCTCTATGATACAACTCCTCAGACA
Organism: Albatrellus ellisii; assembly: GCA_003314395.1. Lineage (NCBI taxonomy): Eukaryota > Fungi > Basidiomycota > Agaricomycetes > Russulales > Albatrellaceae > Albatrellus > Albatrellus ellisii. The sequence continues at coordinate 74,003 of QLPN01001812.1, read as the reverse complement.
CTTTTCCCTTTGTCTGAGTGAGTATCCTCACTCCTACTCAATCACCTTATTCTCACATACAGTCCTGCAGCATCTATCTCTCTCACTATCACATGTGGCTTCTCTTGCCGCACCCCTATATCACTTGCAGCTCATGTCTGCACTCCTATATACCTTAGGGGTTTTCTACAGTGCAATCAAAACACATCACCTCCTTACCATTGTCTGCCCTAGCCTGCTTAAACAATCTCAATGATCGACCTACATGTCCCCCATGGGCATTAGACTTCATCAGCACAAGTATAGCATGGAAATGAAAAGAAAAGAAAAGAAAAGAAAAGAAAGGTAACCTAGCCAAATCATGTATATGCTGACAGAGCATGGGTGGACATGACTCAGCACCTTGCAGCTGGCCTCCAGGCATGGCAACAAGCCGGGAGAATGACAACGCCAATTCAGCAATGTCTTCTTTGTTCTGAGCAGCTTGCTGACCGGGAGAACCAGCTACCACTGAGATACTGCAGGATTAGTGTTAAGAGGTGAAGTGATGCACATCAACTTGTTCGAGCATGTTGATGAGGCCACCAACAGGAGCCTGCAGAGGAGCTAAGACAGGGGATACCTGCTCCACAAGTTGTAAGATTGGCAATGAAACTGGATGTCGACACTTCATGGCACAACTCTGGAGCATCGTAGAGGATGAGGGCCCAGGATCGGAGGACATTGAGGAGGACATGGTTGTAGATCATGGTGAAACTAGAGGGGACAAAGTTGCTGGTCACTGTGCAAGCTGGTTGTTACCAGAAGATCTGAGATGAAGCTGTGCTGTGAGCACTGGAACAGAGCCAATGATGACAGTGATGATACAGTCTGTCAATACACACCAGGTTTCACATGAGTGGGAGTGATGAAGTCTGTGAATTATTGTCCAGTCCACAATTAGACAACACCATTGCATGACAGGGTGAAAATACAAAGTACAGAGTTGCTGGTCACAGTGCAAAATGTGGGTTTAGGGATGAACTTATCTGCTGTGAACTGTGATGAGATGTTCTCCCCCTTCTGAAGCCTACTGAATTCCTATTCTCATCCCAAACATGGACAACATGACTAGGTCCTAGACATCCTTCTTGGCACATCCATCAATGTATGTTGCACCATTATCCCCACAGGCCAGTTGCACAGGAACAGCAGCAGTGCATAATGCCCAGTGAGATCATCTTACATCCCCCATCTCTCTTCTTTCTATGTGCATAGTGGTGCCCTTTGTGCCAGGACACAACTGAACTTCTGTACCATGCAGCTACCAATAATTGTAGAGCATGTAGGCATGCACTTCAATAAGCTAGACTCACTTGAGTAGATCTTGATGGATATTCCCATTGTCTATATTCTCTTTCTTGCTGATTACAACTGCCAGTGTCTTGTGTACAGAATTCTCATGCGGTTCAGATAATCTACTACTGCCTCCCACAAATCTTCATATCTCATGGAGCCTCCAAAACCAAAACTTACTGAAAATCAGCATGCAGAGACTATTTGCATACTGGTGGCGGTGCTAGGGAATAGTTTTCTCCAGTAATATAAGAAGTTCATGTGTGATGGTTGAAGGACTAAAGACGATTGTAACTATCAAACCGGTGACTATCATCTGAGTCAATACTCACCCTGTCTCACAACCTTGCCAGTCATAACAACTCACAGACTATATGGGGATTGAGGCCCTAAGATGGTACACATGTTATTACAGGCTCTGATAGTTGACACAAGTGGAAACTATGATAACAAGATACACTTACATACCTCCTCCAATAAAGTCATCTTCACATGATTCCGCCATGGAATCACAATCCATTTGCTGTCACTTGCACTCCTGGTCTTCCATGATCAGCCTTTCAGCAACATTGAAGCTGTCCCCATCATGACATCAAGTCTGGAGGCTGGAGGAGTGGGGGGCTCCTGGATTTGGCACAGAGCAGAGTTAATGTATCATACTTTAGAGAATAGAGTGTGCTCATGGGCAGGTGTTGGTGTAATAATCCACTCGAGCTTGAAGCTGGTTCAAGTATTTCTGGAGTCATGTGTGATTTTGCTTTCCTTCTTTGCATTGTGTTGTGTTTTTTGGGGTTTTCTATGTAGTCAAGGTCTGTGAAGGGGGCCCCATGTTCTGCATCTCCAGACTGTGGAATTAACCAACTGTAGATGACTGATTCACTTAGCTGTCATAATCAATCCATCCATTGGTCATCATTGAAAAGTGGTAATGGCAGCCAGCACCCTTGTCACCCTCATCACCCAATCTAGTCAGTGTGGTGGCCATCCACTGCATCCAGCAGCATCAGCCCATGCTCTGAGTCACCATACCCCCACACTTCAGGCTGACCACTTTGCAACCTCCTTTCCTACTTACGCACAGTATATTCATTGGAGATAGATAACATGCGAGTAGTGTGCTGGCGTGACACAGAATGGCCTGGAGAGGGTGGTCACTGGAGGAACCACTTTAGTGTACTCTCAGGCAGGCAACAGGATGGGCAGCTCAATATTGTTGGTTTGTACAAGGGAAGCTTGATGCATGCATTGCTGACTTTGCTCCCCAGCAATGTGAGCTCATCTGGTTTATGCTCAATCGATGGATAACCAAGTGTTGTATTCATTATCAAAGGCTGGCAGATCAGGCTGTTGACCTCAACCTGAAGCTCATGTGGTGGTGTATTATACCATCCCTTGACCTCGAGGAAGAAGCAGGTGTCTGCTGCTAGTGCGCTCAGTTGTTATGTTGTGAGAACATTTATGGTGTGCTACCTTATTCCTCTACTATTTGTTGAATATCCATGCATGTTTTTCACTGTATATTTTCATTCAGCTTTCCTTATTTGTACCATACATGTACACACACTTACGCATTTTTCTCCAACCACTCCACTTATTACAACAAGGGTCACATGTCCCTCAACATATGGTAGTCCCTGTATTTTCACTTTCCTCACTCTGCATCAGCCTTATCATGTGGATACTATATAAGATGTACTCTCTACAATACAACTCCTCAGACACTTTTTACCTCTGTCTGAGTGAGTATCCCCACTCCTCTTCAACTCCTGATTTCAGTTATCACAATTCCATCACAGGTTGAATGTCATAATGCTAACTCCTCAATGTGTGAGGCCGATGCTGCATCGAAGCCAAACAACTGAAGAAAAGGCTAAAACAAAGAAAAGGACAATCATGCTTCAACTAGCAGATATCCCAGATATATTAGTGTATAGTAAGAGAGTAGAGAGAAGAGTACTGTACCTAGTGGATATCCCAGATGATCAGAACTGGGGAATAAACTGCTAGGAGTCTTATGTATATATAGTACCCTAGAGTGTGCACAGACCATGCAGTACAGTATAGGGCTGGAGAATGAGAAAGTATAGTAATGACATCATACCTAATAATAGAGGGGACACATCAGTGCTAACTGAGGCTCCACAGTAACTGTGGGAGTGATTGGTGATACTCTGCAGCAGGTGTGAGAAGGATTGGTGAGCATGCACAGTAAGGGTGAGAAATTGAAGTATAACTAAAGATAGAATGGGCCGATCAGAGATCAGATGACATATGTGTCATCAGCCAATAAAGATGAACAAAAGGAATATGTGACCATGGGAATTGCTTTGGTAGATCAGGAGTGATTGTAAGATCTATGACAATAGGGACATAAGAAAATAGAGGAAAATGAAGAGAAAAATAGGGAAAATAATAGCGGCCTGACACAATGCGAGTTCAAGTTGTCTCATGGCAAAAACCCACCTGCTCTACTTTTTCACCTACCAATCATCTGACTCTATCCACTCTACATCTCAAATCTAGGCAGGAACACAAGATTACAAGACATTGCAATTCCCCTGAGAGTAGTACACACCAATCCCTTGGTGTCAGAGACTCTTGCTTTGTGAGGTTCTCAGATTGATCCATGTCTGATCTCCACACACTGCATCAGGTTATATGTGCCACTCTTTTTACCATGTACACCTTCTGTGTATGAGACTGTTACTTGAACACAAATGAATCACATGGCCTTGTCTTGTCTTTTTACAGGGATTATGTACACAAGGAAAGTGTCCAGCTCATTCTCACATGTCTCCCTTGCCATTACCTTTGTTGGTGGCGTGGCAATAACACCACATGCACCTGCAGCAGTACTTGCTCTCTCCCTCACTTTCTACCTCTCCACTCTACACAGTGATGGAATTGCAATCCATTTGCTGCCATTTGCACTCCTGGTCATCCATCATCAGCTTTGAAGCACCAGACAATGGCCCACCCTTCCTCTTCATCCTGCTCAATGTCACAGACAATCATATCAATGTCTTTGATGCATTCACTATCAGCTTGGCTGCATTGAAGCTGGTGCCTGCAGAACTGGTGACAGATGGCACAACTGACACTGCAAGTTTTGTGGAAAACATAAGCAAGGATCTTCTCACCCTCACCACACTTGAGACCCTCTTCAGCAGGGGGCAATGTCAACTTGCTGCATTTGCCCTTCTACTCCACCTCCTGCTCCACATGCTTAATCTACTCCTGAGTGAGTGTGCACTCACATGCCCTGTCACTCATGGTCCCTCACTCCTTATTCAGCAATGCCTCCTGCTTTGCCAGGGCTTTTGGGTTGTTGTCAATCCAGGCAATGAGCAAGCCCTTCCCAGTCTCATTGATGTGTGTGACTCTCATGTGGCTGAGGTGCTTGATGAACTCAGTGAGGGTGACCCAGCCCATGAAGTTCATGTGCAGGATGTACTCATGGCACATGGTGGTCAACTTGACATGCTTCATGCCAAAGTTGCACAGTAGGAGGATGACAGACTCAGACTAGAACTAGGAGAAGTCAGTGATGCAGTGGCCAGTGTCTTCACCAATGAGGAGCATCTCGCAGAGGTGGGGCTCAGATGCAGCATAGCACTTGAAGCCACTCTTGTCACAATACTACTTTCAGCACACCTGGCAGTACTAGTGCAGCCATTGTGGGCCCTTTGACTTCATCTTGTTTGCCAGATGCTTGGGTGTCCCAACTGTGTGCCAGACAACAATGGCAGGCATGGCCATAGCAGAGTGAGTCAATGTGAGAACCTACCTTTGGTGCAAGGCATGATTAGATATTAAACACAAGGGAGGAATGGCAGTTGTGGAGTAGAATGGCGGAAAGAATGTTGTGGTGTTGTGCAAGTGCTAACTCTGGTGTTGTATCACTGTGCACATCAGTGTGAGGCAGTGTCTGGCATTGACCCAATACACTGACAGGTACTGTAGTAATTTACTGTGACAGTGTAGCACTACCATCACTTATTCTGACTGTGATAGATACCCCCTGGATCCCTATCATCACTCAGATGAATCCCACAGTAAACCCAACCAAAGCATTGAGTGACAGGGCCAAGGGCAAGTGGCAAGCACTCAGCCTGCCCCCAGAGATAGCCTCACACAAGCACATGGTGAGGTTCACAGAGGGCATCTCTGGCCTTATCCTCAAAGTTGCAGACTGGGACTCCATGTGCAACATCAAAGGCAAGGTGAGCCCATTCAGCACAGCTTTTTTTGTGCAACACCCACCTGTGCCCTGTTCTCTCTCCAGATCTGTGCCACACATCCACAACCCAAGCAATGGTGCTTGTGCCTCATCCAGTCCAGCCAGCTTCTCACTGATGGCAGCTTTCTGCACTTGTGGCTGATGCCTCTGGGGAGTGCCAGTGGTGTGTGGTGGTATGTGAGTCAGGGGGTGACATGGATGACATGGCAGTGAGCAAGATGCAGCTGTTTGTGTCACCCATGTCCAGCATGACATGGCTGCACTGCTCAGTGGGACCACAGTTCACAGATGATGAGGATGAAGAGACAGGCCAGTAGGTGAGGTATATTGCAGACACATATGCTTGGGTATGTGCTGATTTTGTGGTGATAGCAGGCAGTGCAGGTCAAGCTGCTGTGTGGATTTGGGGTGCTGTGTTCTCAGGCACATATCATGAACTTTTGGAGGCAGTTCCATAGCCAATCATCTCTGGACTATTTGTCCACCATTGACTTTGTTGATGATGAGGAGTGTGCATGATCAATGGTTTATATTTCTGCATTGGAAGCTCAACTGACAGGGTCTTGCAGGTGAGGAGCACACAAAGGCACTGGAAGAACAGTGGATTGATTCAATAGACACTGCCAGAACAGCACCCCTCTCTCAGAGCAATGTGTCTGCCTCATCTATCCTGCAAGGCTTCCATTCCCCCCCCCCTTTCTTCTACTTTCAAGAACTGAAGCAGCCTTTGTTCCAGAATGACACCCCCATTGACTCCCTTGAAAGTGTGGTGTTTCCATACATCCCTGTCCCTACACATATTGCCATTGGCTCAGGTTTGCCTGCCTCACAGACAGTGCAATTGGTGGTCAGATTATAGTGAACTTTCTGTTTGGGCTACCAAGTTACCTTTGGGGCCCTTTGTAGAATGAAGTGCCTGCCTTGAGAGCCATGATCACACAACTATCAGTAAACCCTCTTATACACTGGTAACTTAAATTCTGGGTGCACTTTGCAGACATTCTCCCCTTTATAATTAACATTCCAACACTCCATCAGGTAGACAATACAATTGTCATTCCTTTTTCTCTAACAGAATTGGTGCATTGGCAATCTCCTTCATTCATTCAAGGTATGTGTATCTATCTGATAATCAATGTGATACACATTTATTCTCAAAGATATTATGTATGCTACTGCCATTGTGGCACCACACCTGAATTCACCTCTTGCCACAGCTTCTGAGATCACCATCTGTCACTGTAGTGTGAAATCAGCTGTGTTCCCTCTTGTGCAGTACAATACCATAAAATGCTGAGCACCCAATTTGGTGGAATAGTACATGTATATTATAGGTCTATGAAGGAGACCAGTGGAACAGGCCTGCATTGCAGTCAAAGTATAATCATATGATATTTTCTTGTACACCATCTTCACCTCTGACTTCACAAGTCTTTCCTCAGCTTGCTCTGTCTGCATGCCATAGTCTATCATTAGTTGTCCACATTTCCACCAAAGCAACAGTGGATCATGACCACCAGTACACACTGCCCTCACCTCCAATCATATCAGTATTGTCATCTTCAAGCTCCCAACCTCCTCAAGGCATGTGTGAGCACACAGGGCTTTATTTCATTAGTTCCAGGCCAGAACTTGAGGCATTTCATTAGTGAGGTTGCAACAGTTGCCAACACAGTCCCTGAATACAGCATACTTCATCCAAACCTGAGAAAGAAGCAGGATCAGGGTTATTCAAGCTTTGAAGCAACAAATAAGCAAATACACACCCACCCAGTGTCAGCTACTGTTTGCATGCAAATCAGCAACTTTCTGGCAACTTATAATTTGACAGCAGCCAACCAGGTCTGTTTGCTCTTTGGGTTGGCAATGGACACCTCCTCAAGCATGATCTCACCACAACACTGCTTCTGGTACATCTGGTAGTACCTGTGTGGCTGCTGCAGGCTGTTTTACTTCACATTGTTTGCCAGATGCTTGAATGTTCCAACTGTGTGCCAAATTTCCAACTGTGTGCTAAACAAAGTTAGCTATGGCTACAGTGAGCCAGTCAATATGAGAGCATATGTTCAGTGTGAGGCATGATTGGATATAAATGTAAGGGAGGGACAGGGATAATGAAATTGACAACTGAGGGTTCATACTGACTGTTGTGTGGCCTGAAAAGCCATCACCTCAGCAGTGGGCATGATCTGCTCACAGCTAATTCTGCTAGTCTCATAGAATGAGCAGAGGACTGGGTATATTTGTTCTGGCTCTGTGATGGAGCAATGGTATCATCCTTGGTGCCGATCCTACTCCCAGTTCCAATCTGAGTTTGTCACCCTCCTATTATGCCACTTTGGAACTAAGCAAGTCAAGGTGAACACTGTATGCCAGGAGTACATCCAGGACAAGAATCACCTACATAATTGTGTTGAAACTGGGCAGCACAGCAAGGGAAGCAAACACCATGACATAAAAGTGATAAGTGTAGAGCCCAAGTGCTAAGAGCAGTGATGTGTGCTGTGCTGGGCTGAAGGGGAATAACAACCACAACTACAACAATTGCTGGAGGGCACAAGCTGTAAGATTCTCTAGACACCAAGGTAGAGAGAGTTAGCAGTTAAGAGTGATAAGTGTGATAGTGAGACATGACTTGGGTGGCAAAAGGGAGATGTGACTTAGGCAACAAATGTGAGATATAACATGAAATAGAGAATGCAATGCAACACAATGCAATGGAGAATGCAATGCAATGCAAATAGAGAACACAATGCAATTATAAATGTGACCTATGAGGTATGCATACTTTCTTTGCTATAAGACATGCAGAGGAAGGAATGGAGAGCACTTTTTGCTTTGAACTCAGATGGGAGAGGGGAGACAAATTGTAGGTGGGGGGAGATCTATTTGTTCCAACTGACAGTGTGCTATCTAAATACAATTCTAGCTCCAAGGCTGGAGCACAACAAAACAAAACAGAAAATTTACAGTGCAGGGTGAATCATAGGGATATTTGAAATGAAGTGGAGTCTGGACATGAGTGAATAAAGTATCATACTATAGTGGATGAGCAAAAGAGGAAAAGCACTGATTGCACCAAATGCTGACTTTGCAACTTGTACCTCCATGGTTACTTTGGTGGGCCTGGACCACACCTTGGCATATTCTGTCAGGATCAACAAGCCTATGGCAGACACCCATAGCATGAGTCCACCAGCTCCTGATGTATCCCTGCCTCACAAGAGGACTAACAGGAGCTGCCCTGGATCTAAGCCAAGGGATGAGAGATCTCAGCCATAGAAGAGGGGATGGAATCAGCTGTAACAAGCTGGAGTCTATTCAACTAGATACCTCACTACTTATAGTACTGGAACATGTGCACAGACCAGGTGCAGTACCTAAGGGCAGGTCTACAGTAACTAGATGTGCAGCATCTGTGGGAATGCATCCCTGGGATGACCATAATAACAGTAAGTAAGATATCTAATCAGATAAAGATAGGATGAAGATAAAATGATCTTATCTAATCATATGATCTAAAGATAAACATAAAAGAAAAGAAATAATATAATGGCAGGGAATAAGGTCAGTGATCAGAGTCTGACATATTCATCCTATCAGTCCTGCTCCTTGTTGGCTGAACCCAGTCCTATAGTCTGACACCTTAGTGAATGTGTGATTGATGCAACTGCAGATGATTTTTGTGTGCAGTGTGTAAATGTCACTGTGTTTGCCTGATGTCACTGATGGTCATTTTCTGGTGTTACATGTATGTGATGCTCATCATCTCCTCCCAACTGAAATCTTGACTGTCTGCAGTCAACACAGTTGAACACAAGACACAGCTAGAAGGGATGACTTGTGAGGGTGATGGTGCAGGTGGAGTGATGGATGAGTGGACAAGGCAGAGTGCCAGGGGGTGGATAGGTGGATATAAAGATGCTCCCCAAGGTGTAGTGAGGCACAACATGGATGAGGTGGGTATAGGATAATCATTGCTGAATGCAGGGGAGCTGATACAGGATTAGGTGTAGAATGTGACTGGGTGAGGACAAGGCACAGTGGGGTATGATGGATGGTGAGCATAGCCACAAGGTGGGAACAGGTGAACTGGAGGGAAACCAGAGCACAGGAGAAGGAACAGGAGAGCATGAGAGGAAAGACAGAAAAGGAAAAGAAATGAGATGGAGAAATTTTCTTCTTTTTTTTTCCTTTTTTTTTGGGGGGGGGGGGAGTTTTGTAGAGGGAAGAAGAAAGAGACAGACAGAAAAATGAGAAGGTGGTGGAGAGCAGAGAGGGAGCATGGAAAGGTGAAATAGAGCAATAATACTGTGGGCATGACAGAAGAGGAGAATGGAGTCCAGTGTATAATTTTTTTTGGGGCATAGAGGGAAGAAGAAAAACATAAATGTGAAAGGAAGCAAGAAATGTGAGGGAGGGCAAAAAGAGACACAGCAAATGTGGAGGCACTGGCACTCCTAACCTAAACCAGGGAGCACAATTAATTGGCCACCACCACTAAGCTTCATCAATGCCATCTTCTTCAACTACCAACATGTCCCATGCCACTTCCCTCACTGCTACCTCCTCTGACCATGCACTCTTGCATATCCAGGCACACATGCATATGATGCTCAATGAGTGTCCCCAAGGTGAAGGAATTGATGAGGAGGCATATCATTCATGGACAGCAGGTACCACAATGCTCTTGGTACATGACACAAGGTACTGGCTGGCAGGTAACACTGACCTTGGGGTGCACAGGAACTGCACTGGCAGCACAATGGCATGGAGGCTGATGCAGTGTTCTTCCTGGAAGGCATTTGTGACATCATGGCAGCTGCAGCCCAATGGGCTGGCTGAGGTGGGTGCAGGAATTCCTCCCACTGGCACAGGTTAAAGAATACACCTGTGTGGCCAATGATGTGGTTGAATGTGAGCTTGAGCTTGAGGAAGCTGCTGAACACAAACACAAGGAGCACAAGACATGAGAATGTGCAGAGCAGAAGGCACAGGAGCTGGCAGAGCAGGAGGCATGCAAACAGGCCAAACATGAGGCACAGGAGCAGGCAGCACATGACAAGGCTGAATGACTGGCAGCCCTGGTGTGGGAGATGGTGGAATGTGATGAGGCTGAGTGACATGTGACCAAGGAGCATGCTCAGGATGAGTGGGCAATGCAGGCCACAGCAGAGGCCAAATCACAGGCACCACCAGTGGGTAGTGGCATGCATGGGCAGAAGCCCAAGGTTGTTATACCCAAATGGCCACACAAGCCCCTCCATATGCAAGCATTGGGTGAACAGCAGGTGCACAAGGGCACTCCAGTACACACATGGAAGGTGGCAGCCATGTGGCTGCCATGGAGCTCACTGTCAGGATCGTCAAGCCTATGGCAGACATCCGTAGCACGAGACCACCAACTCCCGACGTATCCCTGCTCTCCTTTGGAGAGGCTTACCGGGAGCTGCCTTGGATCTAGGCCAAGGGATGAGAGGACTCAGCCATAGAAGAAGGGGATGAACCAGCTGTAACAAGCTGGGGTCTATTCATCTAGCTACCTATCTACTTATAGTACTGGAACATGCGCACGGACCAGGCACAGTACTAAAGGGCAGGTCTACAGTAACTAGAAGCGCAGCAAGTGTGGGAACACAGCTTACAGATGCGCAGCAGCTGTGGGAATGATCCCCGAGATGACCATAACGACTGTAAGTAAGATATCTAATAAGATGAGATAAAAGATAAGATGAAGATATTATCTTATCAGATGATCTAAAGATAAACATAAAAGAAAGTAAAGATAAGATAAAGGAACGGTAGGAAATAAAGTCAGCAGTAGGAGTCTGACACTCACCCATGGCCAACAGGGACAGCAGTGACAGTGAAGGTGACAGTGAGGACATGACCAGTGGAGATGATGACAGTGACAAAGACAACAATGAGGGCAAGGATGAGCTGGCAGCCTCCTCAAGGACAGCTGGGTCAAGGCTGGTGAAGTGTTGGTTGGAGGGCATGATGCCCTGACCCACAAAATGCATGCAGACTGAGATGGTAATGATGGCCACAGTTGCAACACATTGACATGGATATAAGTGGATGGATGTGGGGCCAACACAGCAGGTAAGTACACATCCCTCAGCCTTGATTATGGGACTGATGCATTACAGGTGACAAAGTCATATGGCCTGTGCCAGCATACAAAGAGCACCTGCCTGTGGTATGAATGGGCAGGGTGCTGTGTGAAATGCATGCATCAGCACAAACACTGTGAAGGCACAGTACAACCACAATGGTCAGCAGGAACTGGTGAGTACTTGCAGGGTGTCATGACATGTGGAGAGCGCTAATCCACTGGTAACAGTCCCACAGGCCACTTCACCCCTCTTTGTGCCAGGCAGCAGCAACAAGGTGGGACCCAGTCACACTGTCACATGTGGGTGCACAGTCACCATGGGCACATCACTGGGGGTGTGTGCACCTCTGACCATCATGCTCCCAGGCCTGTCCCCAGGGCACCTCACTTATGATGGCAGCAGGGACATTGCAACTGTCTCAGACTGGGAGATGCTCCAGTGTCACCAAGTGCACCACATGTCCTTGTGAAGACAGTGGCTCACAATCAACCAGTTGCTCCTTGTGGTTGAGGCCACAATTGAGGAGTTGCACACATGGCTTGAGGCATTAGAGTGGCAGAGTCTGGAGTGCAGTGAGGCACTGTGGAAAGCAGGTAGTGTGAAGGGCAAGGGGAAGGGAAGTGAGTAGAGGTCACCACATGTGCATATTTTTGGTGTCTTTGTGTACATTTATGAGCTGCTTGAAACCTGCAACATAAAAGCAAAAATTAAAATTGAAAAAATTAAAAAGGGGGGGGGGGGG
>QLPN01001812.1:51162-61581 GCA_003314395.1 Albatrellus ellisii | reverse complement strand
GAAAGTAAAGGAACAAGTGAGAGACTTGGGAGCAGATTAAAAACTGGATAGGGAAAGAAGTAAAGAGAGAAAGAAAATAAAAGAGATGCATGCTTAGTCACAGTTGATGACATGCTCCTCAATGTTGTCTATCATAGTAGACTCTAGTTGATGGAGATGATCTGTTGTGATATCTATCAGGTCATCAAGTGGAGGTAGGGGAATCACATGTTGTGCAAAATAGGGGATGATGTGAAATGCCATGATAGGCCTGTTGAGAACTGCACCATTGAGTTCACAGAGTATACATGCCCCTCCTCTGTTGCATGAGAGCACTATCAGGGGCCCAAGGTAGTGAGGGCACATTTCACAGTTTAATGCTTTTTTGATTGTGGTGTGGCAGATTAGTACAAGAGCACCACACTGGAAGTCAAAGTCACAGATAGTTGCATTAAATTTGCATTCAAATCTGACTGCAGCTTCCTGTTGCACATCAAATACTGTGGAGTGTAGCTGCTAAAAGCGGCCTATTGGACGGTTTTAGGGAAGGTCTAGAATGTTACTCCTGGTAACCAAGGGTTGGATATTGGCTTGATGAACGTAATAGAGGTTCCGGATGACGATGAAGAGTGGGATTAACGATATAGTTATGAGGATGATCCCACCAATAACGATATGCGGATCCAGTTTAACCTTTTAGTGTAAGATGTCTTAAATGAGCTTTTAGAGTTCTTAGACTTAGTTCTGAGAGAGTGAAGCGAGGTTGTAGCGAGCTGTTTGATCAAGCGCAGTATAGGAGAATCCCTAGATTGCGAAGTTGACAAGACTGGGGTTTAAGACCGCCAGTCTATTAACTACTTATACAAAACTGGAGATCTAACTATAGTAAAGTTACGCAGTAGTGCGCAGTAAGTAAACGATAGTGCGCAGTTATGCGCAGTAAATACACGTCCATATAAATGTTGGTGGCTCAGCCACAAGCGTGAAGTGAACAAGGTGTACACAAAGGTAAATAAGAGCGAGAAAGGGGAGTCCTTGCTAATTGTATAGTAATAGTCCTTAGCAAGTAAATGTTAAAATAAATAAAGAGAGATAAAAGAGAAAAAGATAAGTCTTAATATAGTACTTGGAGCTAAGCTCACACTCAAGTATGTAAATACTTAAGTACTATAAAAGAGAAAGAAAAGGATAAGTCCTTACTAAGTAAAGTGGAGCTAAGCTCACACTTGTAGTAATAATACTACACTTTACTAGTAAGTAAGATAAAGAAAAAGAAAAAGAGAAAAGAAACGAAAACGCGTTACGAGGTGCCAAAGCAAGTGCCTCATAACAGTTACGAGGATGATTCCTCCGATAACGATACGAGGATCCAGTTTAACTTTAGTGTAAGATGTCTTGATAGCTTTTAGAGTTCTTAGACTTAGTTAGAAAAGAGTAAAGCGAGTGATTGACGAGCTTAGATCAAGCGCAGTGTAAGGAGAATCCCTAGATTGCGAAGTTGACAAGACTGGGGTTTAAGACCGCCAGTTTGTCAACTATTTATACAAAACTAGTGATCTATCTATAGTAAAGTTGTGCAGTAAGGCACAGTAAGTAAACCAAAGTGCGCAGTAAAGCACAGTAAGTAAGAGTTCATGTGATATGAGTGGCTCAGCCACCAGCGCGTCATGAACTGGATGTAAACAAAGGTAAATAAGAGCGAGAAAATGAAGTCCTTGCTAATTGTATAGTAATAGTCCTTAGCAAGTAAATGTTATAATAAATAAAGAGAATGAAATGAAAAGATATGTCTAATATAGTACCTGGAGCTAAGCTCACACTTAAGTATGTAAATACTTAAGTACTATAAAAGAAAAAAGGAAATTATGAGTCCTTACTAAGTAAAGTGGAGCTAAGCTCACACTTGTAGTAATAATACTACACTTTACTTGTAAGTAAAAAAAAGAAAAAGAGAAAAAGAAAAAACCGTTACGAGGTGCCAAAGCAAGTGCCTCGTAACAGTGTTCACCTGATGTCACTGATGGTCGTTTTTCTGGCGTTATGTGCACATGATGCTCATCAGCAGCACGGGCACAACCTGTGGCTGCAACACCTACTGCAGTGCCATCATCAGTGGCTGTGTCAGTGGCTGTGTGGTGGCTGGGGGGATGAATGACTGTGAGGGCAGCACCACAGGGATGTGTTGAAGTTCGGTACGCACCTACACATGTATACGTTCCTTTGGCTTCACCTTCCCATTTACATATGCACATATTACTTACATAGTACATACGTACCCCTACACATCTTTTCCTCAGACTTCTCACAAAGCCAAGCAACTCTCACTCCACTTACAATTCCGGGACGACACGCATCCCTCTCACTTTAGGTAGTTGTTGTACTTTACTCATCTACTCCACTTCAACTCTACCCATACCTCACTATATAAGATGGACAACTATATCACAATTACTCAGACATTCTTCTACAATGCCTGATTCTCTACTTACTGCGTATGGCACATGCTGTGTCCATACATACTCTATCGCTGCAGATACTATCTTCATGCTACTCAATGTTACAACCACTATAACCGTCTTCATCACCTGTCAAAACCTGTGCGCACAGGATGATGAGTCAGCCACGCCGAGTGGGACAGTGGGAGAGTCACAGTATGGGAATGCGAGTATGCACACACATGGCAGGAGATGCAGCTAGGTAGGCCTAGTGCACCTGCCACATCAAGCGAGCGTCGTATGAGACATGGGGGTGACCTGATTGGGAGGCATCAGAGCATGGGGGCCGAGAATCCACAGCCAAGGATAAATTTGAAGGTTTCAACATCAATACCCATTGTGGTAATGAAGGCCTATTTGCTCTTGCTAGCACACAAATGCCACCATGTTGAACAACTCCTCTTCATGGAGATCATCATTAGCTAGAGACTGCAGCAAGAAATGGCTGTCATCATCATGGTGTATTATTTCACACAAGGTAGTCTAACAATCTAGAATTCTATTGTTATTGATATAGAGTTGATATGTCTTATACAATTTAAAGGGGAATTCTACAATTTGAAAGTTCACGGGCGGGACTCGAAAATTTAGATCTAGAGTCCATCTAGCACCTCTAAATGCTCACGGGAAGTCACCCAGTATTGCTCTTGTGTTCGCCTCGGAGGTCCCTGTAAACCTAGTTGATAGGTGTTTGGTCGCATACGCGTACTAAACCCTAACAGGTCTGCATCATGATATGGGATAACAAGGGGGATTTTCGTAAATACCAGAATCGTGTAGAGCTCTGCTAGCATAGACTAGCTTCTTGACCTGCGCAAGAAAGAGGAAGAGAGACGGGGGATATTCGGCTGTTGACTGCTCCCGCTCCTGCGAGACGAGAAAGTGCAGGAATACGACAACCTGGAGATTCACACATAAACGGGTGTCATCAGTTCGGAGTGAAGTCTGACAAGACACAAGGACATCTTGATGTGGTGCGACATACATTAACAGGCGTGCCGGGAAGGACGTCCAGGGTCTGATATTCCAGCCATGTTCGGGATGAATAGTTATTCATGTACGTGAGCACCATCAATACGTCGTGATGATTGTTCGGGCGCTCACACTCTCATTCTTCACGACCGACAGGTTCGTCCTTAAACCCACAGTGACCAACAACCTAATTTTTTCCAGTTTCATCCTGCCATACGACGGTGTTGTCCAATTGTGGACCACACAACGATTCACAGTCTTCATTGCTCTCGCTTGCAATCACTCGTGTGAAACCCGTTCTATACCCGCAGGCTGTGCATCCATCAACACGCTGTGGTTCCACTCGGGCGCTCACAGCATAGCGTCGTCTTGGATCCGTTGATAACGACGCATCCCTCTGGTTTTACGACCATGTCCTCCTCAATAACCTCCGATCCCGGACCCTCATCCCTCCAGAGTCGTGCCACGAAGCGTCGACGTTCAGTTTTATTGCCAATCTTACATTTCGTGGAGCAGGTATCCCCCGTCTTGGCCCCTCTGCAGGCTCCTGTTAGTGGCCTCCTCAATATACTCGAACAAGTCGACGTGCGTCTCTTCACCTCTTAACATTAATCCTGTGGTGTCTCAGTGGTAGCTGGTTCTCCCGGACAGCAAGCTGCCCAGAACAAGGAAGACATCACCGAATTGACGTCGTCATTCTCCCGACTCGTTGCCATGTTCGGAGGCCAGCTGCAAGGTGCTGAGCCGTCTGCATTCCGTCAACGTATAGATGATTTGGCTAGGTTCCCTTTTCTTTTCTTCTCCATCCCGTGTTTGTGTGTGCTAATGAAGTCTAATACTCGCGCGGGACATGTAGGTCGATCATCGAGATGACGGGCAAGCTTCAGCAGATCAAGCTGCGGCGGTTTCCCGCTCGTGTTTTCTGCGCAGACCGTGATGCTGCGGAAGTAGCGGGTTGTCTGCGGAGGCTAAGGGAGCTTTTCGACAGCTTTTCGGTAAGCAATCATGAGTCGACGTTAAAGGCTGAGCTATGTTTGAGCGCCACTACAGTTGGAAAGTACGTTGATGACAGAGAAGGGAGTTGAGGTGCGTCGAATCACATAGCCGTACTTCATAAGTTTCCTAAACCCGTGCGTAGGAAATGCGAAGAGAAATACATAAAGGTTTTGGCAGGATGGAACAAATCGTGGCACAGGTCCGTTGGGTCACATGGTCTTTCTCATACGTTTCCTAAATGTGTGAGCAGGAAGTGCGAACGGAGATGCACGGAGGTTTTGACAGAGTGGGACAGGTTATGGTAGAGGTGTGTCGGATCACATGGTTGTCCTCATACATTTCCTCAATGTGTGCGCAGCAAGTGCGAATGGAAATGCATGGAGGTTTTGACAGAATGGGACAGGCTGCGGCACAGGTCTGTCATTTGTATTCCCTCGCAATATCATCAACATGATTGATCATCGAACTAGACCGCCACGTCGGGTACGTGAAGCATTGCTGGCGATATTGTATGTCTCATTGAAATGCAGCAAAAGGTAGACCGATGCCTCGGTATGCACGCGCGGCGAAGTTCCACCAAGACACAAAACGAGTCACATGCACAGATGGTACAAGGACAGAGATCCTGCGTACTATTCATCGTTGGTTCAAGGGAGAACCTCTCGGGACAGCGGAGGCTTTACGAACTGAAGGCAATTTTCGAGGTCGGATTTTCTGGCTGGATGGCGTAGCAGGGACCGGCAAGTCAACGATCGCCCAAACAATTGCTCACCACTATGACAAAGCCGGCGAGCTCGGCGCGTCCTTCTTTTGCTCCAGAGACGACGCTGACTGCAGCAATGTCGGCTTGATATTCCCCACGATCGCGTACCAGCTATGCTCATTCCATCCCATGTTCCACGACCATGTCTCCAATGCAATGCGCAAGGACGCTGACTTACAGTCTGCATTCCCGTCGATGCAGCTTGAAAAGCTCATTGTAGAGCCGTTGGAGGCTATAACACGTGACCAGCCATTTCCACGCTGCCTCATCATGATCGATGCTCTTGACGAATGTAGGGACGAGAACGCGACATCGACGATCCTGTCAGCTTTGTCTGCATTCGCTAGCCGCCTTCCTTCCCTGCAGTTCTTCATTACAAGTCGACCAGTGGCAAACATCGAGCGGGGGTTTCGTAGCACTGGTCTGATGAAAGATACAAACGCGCTGGTCCTGCATAGCATTCCACAGAATATTTCACAGAAGGACATTCATGTCTATCTCAGGGACAGGCTTTCGTATATCGCAGAGTCCTTTGTATTGCAGCCCTGGCCGTCGGACGAGGCATTGGCCCGTTTAGTTGAGCAATCTGGGGGGCTCTTCATCTTTGCAGCGACAGTGGTGAATTTTATTGATGACCAAAATGCTAGTAACCCAGAAGAGCAACTCGACATCGTGTTGTCCACCACGTACATCGCGTCGACCACAACCTCGCCCCATCGCCATCTTGATGGGCTGTACCTCAAGGTGCTCAGTGAAGCGTTCCCCGGAATTAGCGAGGCCCAACGAGACAGACTTCAGATCGTGCTGGGGACGATAGTTCTGCTGTGTAATCCGCTCGATCCGGAAGGCCTGGATGCTCTGCTTGGCCTGAAAAGGAGGACTGTGCGGTCGACTCTTCACCGCTTGCACTCCATCGCCGTCGTACCCGATGTGGGAGGTGGACCGATTCGACTGGTTCATCCATCATTCCATGACTTCCTAATCGATGGCACGCGATGCGATGATGCCAACTTTGCTGTTGACTCACAGCTTCGGCATACCTTGCTTGCTGAGCGCTGCTTGCAGGTCCTGCAGAGTCTCTCGCCAGACATGTGCAAAATAGGTGACCCATCGGTCTGCAATCAAGAACTCGACGATCTACCAGCACGGATTGACACTCATATTCCTGTGCACATACAATATGCATGCCGATATTGGGCGTCTCACCTGTCGAGTGGTAACATCTGCGATACGATATTGGACCTCCTGCTCAGGTTTTGCTCAAATCAGTTGCTGAATTGGTTAGAGGTGATGAGCTTGTTGGGCGTATTGGGCGATGCGATCACTGCGCTGCAGTTGGCGCAAAGGGTAGTCAAGGTGAGACATCTCTGATTTCTCTGCAAGATTAGCTAACAAACAATGCCGGTTGGGAATAGAATATCATGCCTCCGTTGACTGAGATTGATAGCCTTCTCGACGACTGCGCGAGGATGACGCGCGAGTTCCACCCGGCGATCAGTGTGAGGTGTTTGCAGCTGCATCACTATGTCGTACCGCTCCTGCCTCTCGAGTCGCGACTATCACAGTTGTATGGACCAAAGTTGCGATCGCGCATCGAAGTCAAGGAAGGACGAGAGCAGTCATGGAGTTCATGTGTGCGCGTACTAGAGGGACACACTGACTCATGTCAGTCTATCAACTTTTCTGCAGATGGAGAGCGACTGGTTTCTGGTTCACTGGATGGCACCCTCCGGATATGGAACATTCAAACGGGAGCTTCTCTGCAGATCATGAAGGGCTACGGTGGTTATTCGCATGGTCCTGTAGTCACATACTCGCCTGATGGCACGTGCATTGCCTCAGGTTTGGATGATGTCATGATCTGGGACATCGCAACGGGTTCGCAAGTCGGCACGTATACCGGTCATTCGGCGAAAGTTCGGTGTATTGCGTTCTTGGCGGATGGTCGACGTATAGCATCTGGAGACCGTAGAGGGGAGGTCCATATCTGGTCGATCGACGACATCGACAGGCCCGAAAAGGTGCTTCAAACACCTAAAGGTTTGATATCGTTGGCATTTATTCACCCAAATCGGCTGGTGGTCGCATCGCTGGGGGGATCAGTAACATTCTGGGAACTGGACTCATATTCCCGGATCGAGCGGCATCTTGGAGAGCTTAGAGCCTTTGCTCTGGCACCGAACGAGAAGTTTGCGGTGGCTTGGTCAAAGGCAGGAGACGTCATCACGGTTTGGGATGCTCAGACATGGACAGTGCAAACGACGATCAGCGCAAGTCCACTCGACGATGATCGATACAAGTATGGAAACGTACTTTCCTTCTCTCCGGACTCGGCACACCTGGCCATTGCTTCTCACCCCACCGAGAGGTCCTACACGGTCTGGGATGCTCGGACTTGGAAGCAAACCCATCAGTTTGAAGGCCATGCGTTCCTGGTTTTGACAGTCCAGTTCTCTCCTGTTGGATCACTTCTAGCGTCGGGATCTGCAGACGACTCCATACGTTTGTGGGATTTGAATGTCGCCGAGTCACCACGTAAGGATCGCTTCACCTACCGCCTTGCCCTGTCCCCGCTCGGAACCATGTTTTCCACCAGCTCCTCTGATTGGACTGTCGAGGTTCAGACGGTGGAGTCGAACAAGCAGGTGTTCAAGTTGCAAAGCAAGTTTGTCATGGATACAGTGATTTCCCCAGACGACACATTTCTCGCGGTATACAGTGCGCGGTCTGATGTCATCGACATATACGACTTGCAGTCTGGTCGGCTCCATGACAGGCTCAAGATGGCTGGGAATGCCGACCACCTCTCATTTCGTTCTGATAGCAGACGTGTCGCATGTGCCAGTTGGGGTAAAGACCACATAATTCAGCTCTGGGACCTGGACCATCACACCCATGTGTGGGACTCGGGACCATGCGTCACGCAACATGATTCAAAGGAAGGAATCATGTGCGTGGAGTTTTCCCCACAGCACGACCTGGTCGCATGGCTAGCCAAGGAGGGCTTTGGCCTGCTGGATGCTATCTCAGGTGAAGAAGTTCTTAAGAAGTCTGAAGTGAAGTACGCATCAACCCTTGCCTGGGCTGCGGATGGGACACGGCTGCTGACAGGCTATTGGGACGGTGTGGTGTGTGTCTGGGACGTAGGATCCGTGAGGTCGACCAAACAGGCCCACCAGCTTTTCAGATGCAAGACTTCGTATTGCACGACATTCTGCTCCTTCTTCGATAGCCACAGATGCATCCTCACAGACCACGGCGTCTTCCCAATACCCCCCGAGTTCCGCCCCCCATGTGCCGCCGATGACTTTGTGCCTCCCTCTTTGGGGACATTGTTGAGGTTGCGAGACGACGGCTGGATCTGGCTTGTCCGAGGAGGGGATAATGAGCGGCGAGTGTGCTGGCTCCCACCAACATACAGACCTGCATGGCCAACGTTGAACAGGAACATTGCCATTTTGCGTGATAGTGTCATGTTGGTCACGAATTCTGGCCGACTTGTGGTACTTGACTTAAAGAATACTGAATTCTGACTTGTAAATGCATTTGTACGTCGTCTACTGTACCATTTGATGCTTTGTCGGATACTTCAAACCCCCTTTTCCTGTGACGTCGCACATAACGGTCTCGCTGTTCTCATTTGGACTTGTGTTACTTACTGTACCACGGGCTTATACATTGTGCAATCTACAACCGTCGATCAAGTACTATGTAATTTGTCAAGTCCCAAAGCGTACTAGTTTTTCTGCTTGTGCAATCTGTCAGTGAGATACTAACCCTTCCATCTGCATGAGCAACGATGATGGAAGGTAGTGGGACCAGATTCTTAGGTCTGCGTAGACATTTCTAGGAATGTATATGTTATTCATATATCTAGAATACGTTGGTCGGCGTTTTCGCCTATGACTGGCATCTGGCAGAAATGGGACTCGGATGCAGTGTGGCACCTGAAGCTGTCCTCGTCGCGACACTGCTTCTAGGACACCTAACAGTACCTGCGTAGCCGCTGCAGGCCTTTTGACTTCACTTTGTTCGCCAGATACCTGGATGTTCCAACTATGTGCCAGACAAAGTTACAGATGGCTACAGAATACGAGAGCTTACCTTCGGCAGTGTCGTGACGAGAACGGCTCCAAGTGCGACACTACGTCCAAGTCCCATCTCTGCTAGATGCATGTCGTTACTTCACTCCCCAGTCACGATCCGAGTTCGTCATCCTCCCATCACGTCGCTTTGGCACCAAGCGCGTTAGGGTGAACACCATGTACCAGGAGTACATCCAGGACAAGAATAACCTATATATGAACTTGACGCACTAGGGTCACCCTCTTCAGCCGCATGGTGTTGCGCATGTCCACAAGACTGAGAAGGGCCGGTTCATCACCTGGATAGACAACAACCTAAAGGCTCTTGTGAAGCAGGAGGCGTCGCTGAAGAAGTGGGCAACCATGAGCGACGAGGCATGTGAGTGTATCCTCATCCAGGAAACAGATCGAACGTGCGACACAGAAGGCCGAGCACAAAGACGAATATAGCCAATCTACATTGGCCCCTGCCGAAGCGTGGCGATGGTGAGAAGGTCGTGCTTACGCTTTCGGCGAAATCTGTTCCATCAGCCCCTGCACCGGCCATGCCATTCCGCAGCGGTCCGAAGAGTAAGTGCGAATGCCAGCTTTAATGCAGCCAAGTAGATAGCGAACCCATCGAAGCGGTGGATATCGTCTGTGACGTTGAGCAGGACGAAGAGGAATGGCGGGACGTTGTCTGTTGCTGGAAAGCTGGTGATGGAGGACCAGGAGCGCGATTCCGCCACTGCGTAGAGTAGGGAAGGAGAGAGCAGATAAGGGAGACAGCGAGAAATGGAGCAAGAGAGCGAGTGGGGGTGAGAGTGAGCAGGGTTTGATGCAGGTGCGCGCGGTGTCATTGCCATGTGACCATAGGCGCTGCAGCAAGAGTGATATGAAGGGGTGTAGATGGCGGGCGAAGGGAGAGAGCGAGCGTGAGACTGAACCCGCACGCTTTCGAGCTGTCATTGTAATGCCTGTGAAAAGAAGAAGACAAGCCCAAATGCATGTGATGCATTTGGGCTTGTAGTTATCAGGCGGCGGTGTAGAGTAACATACCTTTCAAGGGCGCAAACCAGGTTGGCTGGCGGCTATCAGGTCTCTTGCCGAGGACGCACAGTAGGCATACATGTTGACAAGAGCGCAGAGT
>QLPN01001812.1:0-51120 GCA_003314395.1 Albatrellus ellisii | reverse complement strand
ATACATGCTGACAAAAGCGCAGAGTGGCACATGTGATCCGATCCAGCGTGCAGAGATCATATGTGGATCAAATGTGAACCTCACAAAGCGAAAAGTTTCTGACACCAAGGGATTGGTGCATACTACTCTCGGGCATTTTGGTGCGGTGCAACATACACTGACGGACGCGCCGTGAAGGACACCTAGGATCTGATATTCCAGTCATGTTGTCCATGTTCAGATTGAGTATGTGAATAGTAATTCAGTAGACTTCAAAAGGGGGACAATGCCTCGTCGCAGCTCGCAGCGGCAGCGCATCGGGGTTGCAGCAAGATGGGCTCTGTGAATGTGTCCAGCCAGGAGCCGCAGGAGGGCAGTCGTGCATGCACGCGCGGAGGCAGGCAGGCCTGTGGGGGCGATGAGCGGAAGGGGAACAGGGTATGGCGTCAGACGTGCGTAGACAAGATTTGTGATGGAGCCAGACGCGGTGTTGGAGACCTACAGTACCGTGAGCACCGCCAACACGTCCCAGGCTGACGCGTCAACCTTCAGATCCTTCATATGTGGATCGGGAAACCTCAAGCAAAGTCTTAAGTGTGAAGCGGCGGGCGATTCACAACCAAGCACAACCAAGTTGTGACTTGTTTGATTCTCCGAAAATCGCAGGAAAAGTCCTTCCTTCCATTTCGGGAAGGTGAACGCCCCCCGAAAAAAGTCTCACGACCGGAAGGTATTTGCTAAGCACCGTCGCTCTGTCGACGATAACCCATCTTTGTACTCTCTAGTTTCATTCTCTCCGCACGGAAAAGGTCGAGTTACATATCTGTCTCCCTCATTCTTCGCTCTTCCACTCCTCCCTCCTGTTCCCCCTCTCTCCCGTTCCTCCCGGTCTCCATCTCACCGTCTACGCCTTCTTCGCCTCCATCTTGGGTAAGAGACCTGACGCCCACCCGCCAATCCCCCACTCCGACCTGTGCCCGCGCCTGTGCCCCCAAACGTGCTGTCTGACGCCCGTCAATGTGTAGGTAGTATGCGGCACATCACCATGGACCGCTGTCGCTCATTGACGGGTGTTGCTATAATAATCTACTTGAGGCTAGGTCGAATATTTTTCTTTCTTTGCACCTAGCTGTGTATATGTTTTTAAATATTTTGTATGTAGTCAAAGTCACGATTTGTGAAGGAGACTAGTGATTTTCGACGATCCTAGTCATATCCTGTATTTGAAACACGCGGGGCAAGGTTTCCCGCGATGGTTATTTTCACCATTAGTATAAAACAAAGGTGGCTGTACAGCGATGGAGAGGTAGCTAACATGAGCCAAAAAGATGTGGTCCTTTGAAAAGCCCTTTCCTGACTTCACCACCGAGACCTGCACCTCGCTAATTCCACTCACAGCTTCTTTGCTAGACCGCAGAATTAGCAGAAGGCAGGGCATCTCCGTTCTGAGTCTGCGATGAAGCAATGATATCCGCTTTTGCGCTGCTGACGTATTCCAAACACATCAACAATACATACACACCCGTCGGCAGAAACGTCTTTACATGCCCGACAAGCTAGCGTTGCTATCTTCCGTTCTGTTTATGGATTTGCATACTAGGTCGACATCCCCACGCATTCGATGCAAAGCCTAACGTCCCGCGTTGTCCTTAGTCGCCACCTCCTGGGTGTTCCCACTTGGAACGACACTGATACCGTATGATATTCTCGGACTATTGTCGATGCCGCAGCAGTCCAACAATGATTGCCCCAATGTTATGCCGATGTGTAAAATCATTATATAGTAATGAGTCGAAGTCAGAACAGGGGAATTGTTGTATCATATGCAACATCGGAGGAAGACTTGAGAGTATCTGAACGAACCTGTGGTATGGTACAATAAACAACCTACAAGTGCATCTAGGAGTCAGAGATTTGCGTTCTTGAACCATTTCTTCAAATTAAGTACTACAAGTCGATTAGATCTTGTTATTAACCAGATATTATCCCGCGAAATAGCGATGCTCCGGTTAAACCATGGGTATACACGTCTGTATGCCACTGGGAGCCAGCACACTCGCCGCCCATCTTCTACTCCTCGGACAACCCAGATCCAGCCGTCCTCAACAATGTCTCCTGAGAGGGAGGCGCGAGGTCATCCGCAGCGCATGGGGGGCGGTGCTGGGGGGGTATGAGGAACACGCCGCGGTCGGTGAGGATGGATCTGTCGTTGTTGAAGAAGGAGCAGAATGTCGTGAAGCGTGAGGTATCACATTCATAGAGGAGGTGGGCCTGCTTGGTCGATCTGGCCGATCCGACATCCCAGACACACACCCTGCCTTCCGTGCGACTTGTGAGCAGCCGTGTCCCATCCGCAGCCCAGGCGAGGCTTGATGGAGAAAGCCCATCGGGTCCGTGCCACTCAAGAACTTCTTCACCTAAGATAGCATCCAGCAGGCCAAAGCCATGCTTTGCCAGCCACGCAACCAGGTCGTTCTGCGGAGAAAACGCAACGCACTTGATCCCATCCGATTGAAGTTGTGCAGTTTGTGATTCAGAGTGCCACATATGGGTGCGACTGTCCAGGTCCCAGAGCTGAACTCTACCTGATTCATCCCCAAACGCGACTTGTCTGCTGTCAGAACGAAACGAGAGATCTTCGACATCTCCAGCAGTGTTCTCGAGCCTGGCATATAGCTGACCAGACTGCAAGTCGAAGATGCAGATGTCTTTATCCCGCGCTCCATATACCGCGAGAAAAGCGTCATTTGGAGACATTGCCATATTTCCACAACATGAGCTTTGCAGCGACAAGACCAGCTTGTTTGACTCCACCGTCCGAACTCTAATCCCGTCAGAGGAGTAGGTGGAAAACATGGTTCCGAGTGGGGACAGGAACAGGAGGACGTGGATGGTGAATAGGTCCTTGCGCGGTGACTCGGCGATATTGAGGTCCCACAAATGTATTGTGCTGTCCACATATGCAGACGCCAGGATTGATCCGACAGGAGAAAAGTGGACTGCCAGAACAACATTTACATCACTTTTGAACTGGTGGATTCGTTTGCAAGTCCAAGCATCCCAGACCTCACAGGAGGCACCGGCAGCAATGGCCAGGTGTGTCTCAGCCTGAACCTTGTTCGCTCCATCCATGTCTGTGAATCCCAAACAGTGATATTTGTTGGCCTGGACCAAGACACAGCAAGCTTCTCGTCCGGTGCCAGGGCAAAGGCCACAAGCTGTCCTAGATGGTCACGCCGTTTGATGCAGGAACCTGATTCCAGATTCCAGACCGTTGTGGATCCCCCCAGTGATGCGACCACCAACCGATTTGGGCGCATAAATGCCAACGACATCAAGTTTTCAGGTGTTTGAAACACCTTTTCGGCCCCATCAGCGGCGTCGATCGCCCAGACATGGACCTGGCCTTCCTCGTCTCCTGACGCAATACGTCGACCATCCATCAAGAATATGATACGATGAACTACTGCCTTGTGACCGGTATACATGGCGACTCGCGAACCAGTTGCCACGTCCCAGATTATTATGACGTTGCCTGAACATGAGGCAACGCACGTGCCATCAGGTGAGTACACGACAAAGTCAAAATGATGATTATTGTTATTCATGATTTGCAGGGGAGCTCCAGTTTGGACATTCCATAGCCGTATGGCGTCATGCAATGAACTAGAGACTAGTTTGGAGAAAAGCTGATAGAGCGACAAGGAGAAGTGTGTCCCTCCAGTACACGTACACATGGGCCCCATATCTGCTGTCGTCCTTCCTTGACCTCAATGCCAGATTGTAGCTTCGATCCATATACCTGCGATAGTCGAGACTTGAGAGGCAGAAATGGCATGACGTGGTGGTGGAGCTGCAAACAAGCCACACTGATCACAGGGTAAAACTCTCGCGTCATTCTGGCGCAGTCCCCCAGGAGGTCGACAACCTCAGTCAAGAGAGGCACGACTCCCTATTCCCAACCAGCATTGTTTGTCAACTTATCTTGCAGAGCAATAAAAGATGTCTCACCTTGACTATCTTTTGCGCCGACTGCAAAGCAGTGACCGCATCGTCCAATTCGCCTAACAAGCTCATCACCTCTAACCAATTCAGCAGCTGATTCGAGCAAAAGCTGACGAGGAGTTCCGATATCGTATCGTTGATGTCACCGCTCGACAGGTGAGATACCCAATATCGGCATGCATATTGCATGTACGCAGGAATATGAGTTGCAATCCGGCTTGATAAATCGGTGACCTCGTGACTGCAGACCGATGTGTCACCTATCTTGCACATGTCTGGTGAGAGAGCTTGTAAGACTTGCAGGCAGCGTTCGGCAAGCGAAGTATGGTGAAGCCGAGAATCGACAACAAAGTTGGAATCATCGCATCAATCATGGCCGATGAGGAAGTCATAGAATGACGGATGGACCAATCGAACAGGCCCACCTCTGGCGTCAGGGACAATGGTAATCGAGTGCAAGTGGCGAAGCGTCGAGCACACAGTCCTCCCTTTCAGGCTAAGCAGAGCCTCTAGACTTTCTGGATAGTGGACCAAATAGCAGAACTATTGTTCCTAACACGTTGCGAAGACTGGCCCGCTGGTCCTTGCTGATTTTGGGGAATGCTTCATGGAGCACCGTGAGGTATAACGCATCAAGATGACGATGGGGCAAATTTGCGGGTACGCGGTCGACAACACGATCTCGAGCTGCTGTTCTGGATTACTGGCATTCAGGTCTTCGATGAAATCGGATACAGTCGCTAGAAAGATAAACAGTCCTCCTGCTTGCTTAACCAAACGAGCCATTTCTTCACTTGATGGCCAAGGCGTCAATCGAGACGACTGAGCAATCGCGAACGCCTGTCCATGAGATAAACATGGATGTCCTTCCGTGAGATTTCCTGTGAAATGCCATGCAGGACCAGTGCGTTTGTTTCTCTCATGAGACCAGTGTCATGAAACCCTCGCTCGATGTTTGCAACCGGTCGACTCGTGATGAAGAACTGCAGGGAAAGAAGGCGACTAGCGAATACGGACAGAGCTGACAGGATCGTTGATGTCGCATTCTCATCCTTACATTCATCCAACGCATCGATGACGACGAGGCATCGTGGAAATCCCTGGTCACGTGTCACGGCCTCTAACGGCTCTACGATGAGCTTTTCCAACTGCATCGATGGAAATGCAGACTGCAGGTCAATGTCCTTGCACATCGCCTCCGACACATGCTTTTGGAGGATGGGATGGAACGAGCATAGCTGATACGCTATGGTGGGGAATATCAAGCCGACCTTGCTGCAGTCGGCGTCGTCCCTCGAGCAAAAGAAGGATGCACCGAGCTCCCCGGCTTTGTAATGGCGGTCCGCGATCGTCTGAGCAATCATTGACTTGCCAGTCCCCGCCAGACCATCCAGCCAGAAGATTCGACCTTGACGATTGCCTTCGGTTTCTAAAGCCTCCTCTGTCTCAACATGTTCTCCCTTGAACCAATGATGAACAGTACGCAGGATCTCTGTCCTCGTACCCTCCGCGCAAGTGACTCGTTTTGTTCCTTGATGGAATATTGCCGCACGTGCATACCGAGGCATCGGTTTACCTTGGCTGCGTTTCAATGAAACATATGACATCACAAGCAATGCCTCACGTACCTGGCGTGGCCATCTAGGTGCACGATCAGTCACGCTGATAATATTGCGAGTGAATACAAATGACGCACCTGAGCCACAACGTTTTTGATGTCATCCACCTCTGTTTGGATTTTCTGTGCACATATTTACGAAAGGTACGAGGATGGCGATGTGTTCCGACGCACATCAACTCTGCCCTCTATCCTTATAAACTTTCACAAACTCTGAGGAACAGGCACCTTCTTTTTTTTTTTCCTTTTTTTTTTGG
The DNA here is from genome assembly GCA_003314395.1 of Albatrellus ellisii. Taxonomy (NCBI): domain Eukaryota; kingdom Fungi; phylum Basidiomycota; class Agaricomycetes; order Russulales; family Albatrellaceae; genus Albatrellus; species Albatrellus ellisii. Next base: position 45,261 of record QLPN01001812.1, on the reverse strand, counting down.
ATTCGAACACACTACTAGTAACGACAAGGAGGGCCCTCCCCATTACTGTAATAGGAGTGAGAGCACGCTTTGTATCACATTGATGGCGGAGACATGCGCAAGCTGACGATGGTTCGATTACAACCATTGTGGAAAACCTTGTTCCACGCAGTTCAACATGCTGCAAAACATAGGATCGTCGAAGATCACGAGTCTCCTTCACGAACCATGACCTTGACTATATAGAAAATCTTTAAAAACACAACTACATGCAAAGAAAGAAAACAATGTATTCGATCTAGCCTCGAACCGATTATTACACCGACACCTGTCAACGAGCTAAAACGGGCCATGGCGATATGTGTTAAGATTCAGCACGCGCAAGCGGCCGAAATCAGAGAGGATTCGAGTGACGCTCAAAACAGAGATATCACAAAAGCAACGGATGATGATACAAGAGGTTTCAACTGAGAGGCTACATCATAATAAGACGTGTATATATACTAGTAGACGTCGGCCTGAAAAGGGGAAGAAAAAGGGCGTAACCCTGTTGTTGAAGGGTTTACTGCACGAGTCACAATGATAGTTGAATATCGTAAAGCGATAAGCAAGAAGAAAAGAGGAATTCGTAACAATGTGCCCCACACCGCCTACACATTGACAGGCGTCGGACAGCACGTCTGAGGTACAGGCGCGGGCACAGGCCGGTGGGGGGATTGGCTGGCGGCCGTCAGGTCTCTTGCCCAATATGCTGAAGATCGAGACGCAGGAGGCGTGGACAGGGAGGGAGAGCAGGAGAGATAGGACAGAGGAGCAGAAGAGCGAAGAATGAGGAACAATGTAACCACTGTGGTGTAACTTGATCGAATCCTCTCTCCAGATGCTCGTCATTGGCGAAAACATCAAGTTGCCACATTGCCAACTTCTCGCAGTTCCTGTCTGGGTTTGTCGCCCTCCTATCACACCACTTTATCACCTAAGCATGTCAAGGTGAACACTTTTTACCTGGAGTACATCCAAGACAAGAATCACTTGTGCATGAACTCGACACACTGGGTCGCCTTCACTGGGTTTGCCAAACGCCTTGGCCACACAGGTGTCGTGCATGTTGACAAGACCACAAAGGGCTGGTTCATCGCCTAGATAGACAACAGGGGGCTTGTTGTCTGTTGTTGAAAAATGGATGGAGACCAGGAACGCAAGCGACGACGAATGGATCGCGATTCTGTAGCGGTGTAGGAGGTACATGAGTATATCTTGTTATCGTAGATTTCACTTGCGTTGACCATCACAGATTGTAATAATATCTTATGGTCTCAATCCCTGCTTGGTCTGTGAGTTGTTGTGGCCGGAAAGGCTATGAGACGAGTATCGTCTCGGATGATAGTCACCGGTTTGACAGTTAGGATCGTCTCTAGTCCCTCAACTTTCACACGTGAACTTCACAAGTTACTCTCCAACACCACCACCACCATCTTGACGATGCACTTCACCAATAGTGAAGCCAAACAGTCTCTCTGCATATTGACTTATAGTGAGAATTGGGTCTGGTACTTCTTTGGTAGTTCTACGAGCTATGGAGATTTGCGGGGGAAGGTCCGAATCACATGAGTTCTTTCGAGAATTCTGTACGTAAGATACCAGCGGTTGTAATTAGCAAGAAAGAGAATATATACAATGGGGATATCCATGAAGATCCGCTCACGTGAGCCAGACTAGCATCTGGATTGAAGTACACACGCACACGCTCACGCCGACCAACCTCTTCCTCGATGACCAGATATGTACGAGATTAGCGTAGGAGCGTTTACTAAGATTATCGGTAGCTGGTGGTCCTGGGCCGTGGTTAGAGTCGGCACGCGGCGACGCGGCTGACCCTAGTCTTGTGGGGGTGGTCGACGCTAGATAACCCGCGAAAGTGCACAGAGCAAGAAGCAAAGACACAACGTGTATAGGGCACAAGAGAATAGATGGGATATTGTACAAGAGAACAAGCAACCGAGACAGGCCGTACTCGGTGTAGGTTTTATATATATGATTTGGAGCTAAGATTAACCCTTGGTACAGCGGCGCGCTCTTGTTAAGAAGGGCGCGGACAAAAGTGAGTCATAGCGAGAAGTCGAGTCATGCGAAGCATGAGTATAAAAAAAAGGAAACAAGACGAAATCGTAACAGCCACTATGCACGCAGAGCAAACGCTCTTCCAGCATAGACTAACTTCTTAACTTGTGCAAGAAAGACGGGGGATAGAATATAAGAGGCCAGCAGTTCACCACATGCGATATCCCGCCCGCCCCCGTTCCTGCGCGACGAGAAAGTACAGGAACGCGATAGCAGCCTGAGAAAGTCACATCTAAACATGTCACAGGCGCGAGGGCATTTTGATGCGGTGCGACATACACTGACGGACGCTCCATGAAGGACGCCTAGGATCTGATATTCCAGTCATGTTGTCCGTGTCCAGATTGAGTATGTGAATAGTAATTCAGTAGACTTCAGAAGGGGGACAATGCCTCGTCGCAGCTCGCAGCGGCAGCGCATCGGGGGTTGCAGCAAGATGGGCTCTGTGAATGTGTCCAGCCAGGAGCTGCAGGAGGGCAGTTGTACATGCACGCGCGGAGGCAGGCAGGCCTGTGGGGGCGATGAGCGGAAGGGGAACTGGGTATGGCGTCAGACGTGCGTAGACAAGATTTGTGATAGAGTCAGACGCGGTGTTGGAGACCTACAGTACCGTGAGCATCGTCAACACGTTCCGGGCTGACGCGTCAACCTTCAAATTCTTCACGGACGACAGGTCTGTCCCCAGACCCACGATCGGTAGCTTTGTGCTTTCTGGTTTTACCCTGTCATGCAACGGTCATTGTCCAATCGTGGACCGGACAATGTTTCAGTCTTCACCTCTCCCGCCTGCAATCTCCCGTGTGAAACCGGTTCTATTTCTGCGGGCGATGCATCCATCAACACGCTGTGATCGTTGGTTCTATTCATAGTACAGCTTCGTCTTCAATTCTTTGATAATGACATATCCCGGCTTGCACCGCGACTAGCAATTCCGACCCCTCTAGATCCACGACCATGTCCCTTTCCCGACCTTCATCCCCCACGACGCCCCATAGTCGTGCTACGAAGCGTCGACACCTGGTTATAATGCCAATCCATTCCCACCAACACGGCGGCCAATGCCGTCTGGGGTAGGCTGATGGCTGCCGGCGCACAAGCGCGAGGCATGTACGGCGTAGACATTTTTCTGCGATATGGGATACTGAGGCACAGACTTTATGATTGGATTGATAATGAATGATGTGATTAAGCACGGGGTGCCACGGGCCTTAGTTCGGTACCCTAAAATGGCGGATTCATATTGGTTACTAATGGCTAGTAGCTTGTCCCAATCAGGTCTTATTAAGGCGTTGTAAGGCACGTAAGTATTTTGTGCGAGTTCTTCATGTACTACTACTGCAGTAGCTTGAAGTACTAGTAGTGGCCGGGCGTGCACAAATAACACAAACGATTGCACATTCTACAACCGTTGCTTATTCTGCGAGTGATTTTGCAAACGGCTGAAGTATTAAAGTATCCTTTGGGACTCAGAACTCAAGGCCGACTTTGTCGGTGATCACAAGATGGTGGCAATCCGACCAAAGCCCGGTTGATTACAGTGGATGTTGCAATTGAGCGAAAATGCCCTGACAGCTTATGAGAGATGCGATCAGCGCGCGCTTTTTGCGATGGAGAGCGAACGGCGAGACTCGGAAGGCACACGCGAGAGATGGGTAGCGAGGGAAGGTGCGCGAGAGCATCGCCCGCAGAACACACAAAACGAGTACGCTGTGCTCGCTTCGTCATCTGCACGCGCACAGGCGGCTGTTGTACGGGTATGGGCCAAGCGAGGTGATTGGAAGGCGACGAGGGAAATCAGTGGATGCCTCACAGCAATGAGTGCACAGCAGTTAGGACTATATATATACATGACCCTAATCGGTCTTAGTGCAGGGCAATGTTGGGGGTGAAGAGGTGCTAGCACAAAAAGGAAGTGTCAAATTGCGGCCGCTCCCATGTAAATGCCGATGGTCGGTCCAGGAGGCGTGTATTCTTTTCCGGAACGAAATTTTCAAATCACGGTTTACATGTGTAGGTGGGCGGGTCAATGATGAACATGTAATACACTGATGGTGTAAGAACGGGATCAGAAAATGAAAATGTTTTCTGGCTTGCCTAAGGCACACAACACTCAAAGGCAAAAGCCCCTGGAAACGGATGCCTGTGGAAACCTGTTCCCCTAGAGGAAACTAGGAAACACTGACTCACAAATCGCGCGAAAGAACAGATGTCGAAATACAGTTGTGTTTCTGAGACGAAGTCGTGTTTCTGAGACAAAGAAGAAGTGAAGAGACAATTGTTGGAGGGATGATCGTGGTATCAGGAAGAGAGCGCTATCTCGCCGTGCTGCCCTGCGGCGGGATGTAAACTAGACGTAACGTGACTGGTCATGACGTATGGCAAGCCGTGGGCTGTAAGCCTGCCTTTCAAGTGGAGCGGAGGGAAGCTCAAACGGAACGAACTACACAAAGACCCGAAGCCGAAAGAAGAATGCAGAACCTCTCTTGGGGTGCAACAAGCTCACAAGGGGCGAGAGATTCGCAAAAAGCCAAACCGAACGGCTGGTGGAAGGGGAGATCCCAAAACAGTACGAACCTCAACTGCGCAAACACTTAACTAATCAAAATTTAATCATGAGTAACTTAAAACTCGGATTCGAAACAATGTCCGAAAAGTTACGGCGCAAACTGTTTTTTTTTGGCGGGGAAGACAGTTGCAGCTGGATACATATGACGGTCTTTATTATGACGGCCTTTATCGTCAAGAAATGCATGTGCATGCTCCCACAGTTTGCACCTTAGTCATACTGCCTCTATGTACATTTCTGGGTAGTTTTACTATTATTAAATCTAGCTTTTGTATGTATATTGTGGTATGACCTTGGTCTGGTCATCGTCAGCATGGTTCATGGTGCACTGGTCACTTACGCACCACCAGCTTACTGCCCACTGCCATCTCAACATTATCCATGGCTTGGCTAGCCACCGGTTGACTACAGGTTACATGCATGATGTGAGGGGCATGGCTTCAGCTGTTCCATCATTGGCTACAGCAGTCCCTTGGCTATGGCATCCCCTCTCCTCCTCTCCCTTCTCCCTCAGTTGTGCCCATGCACTCTTATGCCCCCACATCCTTGCACTCCTGTGCCATAGCTGATGATGGAACAGCCAAAGCTGTGCCCCCCACATCATGTAGCCTGTAGTCAATCAGTGGCTAGCCAAGCCATGGATAATGTTGAGATGGCAGTGGGCAGTAAGCTGGTGGTGCATAAGTGACCAGTGCACCATGGACAATGCTGACTATGACCAGACCAAGGTCATACCACAATATACATACAAAAGCTAGATTTAATAATAGTAAAACCATACATAGAGGTAGTATGACTAAGGTGCAAGAGCATGAAAACTGGGGGAGCATGCACATGCATTTCTTGATGATAAAGATGGTCATAGATAAGCCACATTGGCAACTCTCTTGCAGACAGCTGTTCGAACATATAACTCCCGATTTGGCTAGTAACAGGTAATCAGCTACAAGCTATGCCGTAGTCCTGGGACAAGTACTCCCTACATGGTTTGGTACGGAACTTGTCGATCAGATGTCGGATCCATATGACTGCCTTCCTATGGGAGTCAGGTCGCTGAGTAAGCATCAATTGAATTACCCCATTGAGCTTTTATTTGTCCAGACAACTGCCTTCAAAAAATGCCGATGTGGCCTATCGTTCGCGCTGTGACGTTAGTCTTTGAGCTCGATTTCTATTGGTGCGCGGTACTAGTTCGATAAATATGTATGGTCTATGTGTGATGTGCGGATGATGATGTGAGGAAAGAGTGTAGTATGAAAGTGCGTATGTGGCCGAAAGCGCGTCAGCGGAATGAAGTGAGCTGCGACAGGTGGGCGATTTCTCATGCAAGTGCTGTGCGTCTGTCCAGATGCGGTGGGTGGGAGCAAAAAACGGGCGAGAGCGAGGGCACGCGCGTTGTACGTGTGCGTAACGTGTAGGTAGAATACAATCCGGTACATCTGATCCCGAAGACGGTAATACCTACTGTATGCAGTATATGAACGTTGGTTAATACCTACTGTATGCAGTGTATGAGCGGTGGTTAATATCTACTGTATGCAGTGTATGAGCGGTCGTTTGCTGGCGTATAAAAAGACAGAATGATCGTTGGCAGTCTTATTTCCATCATACCTCACCAACGACCACCATCAAGATGGGCAAGTCTTGGGTGGGATGGGCGCTGTCGCTCTTACTCTTGAACCACTCTGCCACACATACCTTCCGCGACTCGTCCCAGACCCCGCTCTCTGCTTCGGACCACCATGAAGTCACGAAACGCGTAGTCATTGTAGGCGCCGGGTCCTCCGGAATTTCGACACTCAAGACATTCATTACCGACTTGCCTGAGGAGGCGAGACGATCGTGGCAGATCGTCGTTCTCGAGAAAAGAGACGACATCGGTGGTGTCTGGTACGCGATTATATCCATCTCGACTGACTCATTGCATGCTGATAGAGTGGATCATGGGGGTAACAGGTATCCAGATGATCATCTACCTGGACGTCCGGAACTTCCAGCGACTCCGCTTTATTCACATCTACGAACAAATTTGCCTCACCCCTTAAGTGCGCGACTTTTTGCTTTTTTATTCTTCAAGTGCTGATGAGCGCGTTTGGCAGTGACGCTCGCAAACTTCCCTTACAGGCCGCAGACAAATTTGTATGCCCCTCATACCAATGTGCGCCAGTATATCAATGATATCGCCACCCATTGGAATCTATCGTCTTACATCAAGCTCAACCACGAAGTCCTTGAAGCACGATGGGAGGGCTCTCCAAAAGCCGGTCACTGGGCCCTCAAAGTGCGTGACAATGGTAACAACCAGACTTTCTCGGCCGCGTTCGACCATATTATTTCTGCTGTCGGCCACGACCACTTTCCTTCCGTACCCTGTATCGAGGGAAGTGACTTGTGGGCGCGGCCCGGAACCGGGCGGCAGATTATCCATTCGATGTATTATCGAAACCCGCTGGACTTCAAGGACAAGAACGTTGTTGTGGTCGGTTCTGGACCAAGTGGGGTTGATATATCTGGACTGATTGTTGGCGCTACAAACTCGGTATGTAGACGCGCGTAGTTTTCGCATGTCTCACGTCAATGACCGATGCTACACAGACATATCTGTCGTTCAAGATGTCTAGCGTGCCAAGGATACCGGTTCCCATTGCACCCGATGTCAAAAGAGTGGCTCAGATTGAGCGGTTCACACCTGATTCCATCATTTTTGACGACGGCACCACGCTGATGCACATCGACGCAATCATATTTGCCACCGGATATGAATACCGCATACCATACCTGACTTCGGGCGGTCACCTTACAGTAACGCCACTTTTGGAGTTGACTGAAAACACACAGACGCTGCGCACGAATACGCGCTACATTTGGCCGCTGTATCGCCACCTGCTCTCCCTCGACCCAACCTACCCGCTCGGCTCTCTATACTTCATCAATCTAGCGTTCCCGGGAGTGAGCACGTATTGCAGCGTCGCGCAGGGGCTCTTCGCCGCGCACACCATTTGGAAGCCTGAACTACTCGACTCGCGCGAGGCGCTCTTCTCGGACCTGAAAGAGCAGGAAGCACGTTTTCGCGCGAAGGGATTCGATCCGAGGCGGTACGGCCACCGAATCGACCTCGATGAAAACGTGCCTGCGTACCAGGATGAAATTGTGGAGTATTTGCAGAACCGGGGTCTTGGCGGGTGGCCAGAGATCCCTCCTGTGGGCCAAAATTTCACACCGTGGTGGCGGCCCATCACATATGACTACCTCTGTACGTTGAGGCAGGGGTGGAGTCGGCTGGAGAAGGCAGGCGACGATGTGGTACGGCAGTGGCTGGACGGTGTGGAGACGGAGGAGCAGTGGGTGGAACTGATGACGAGAATGATTGAATGGGAAAAGGAGATAGAAAAAGAGGAGGGAGCCGAGGGAGAATTTTGTTAGTTGTGGCTGGTGATTCGTAGATAAGGAGGCTCCAACTGTATTATCTATTTACTTCCATGGATAACGCGCAATCCGTTTCCGTTCGCTCACATAAGTAGACAGTCAATTTGTCCATCCAGACTGCCCTTGCGGAAACCGTTTCATTCTGCCACCCCTTACTGGTGATATCCACCATTTCGAAAAGCCCAGGCCTGGCCGCGCACAATTGGAGCTCATCACCAACATCCGCGGATACTCGTGCTACCGTCCAGACGGCAAGCCCAACAAGAGCACAGTCGTTGGCACAGCGTGTTTTAATGTGTCGCAAACATGAGCAGCTTTCGCTCTACGGCTCTTACTCTTATTTCACAATACGCAGAGGCATCCAGACTGTCACCAAGGACGCCGAACCCCGTTCATGTGGCACCCCGGCTATTCGCGGTCTGACCTGTTTCGAAACGGAGTTCATCACTACCACGCCTTAACAAGCCCGTACTCCGTTGCCACGACCTACAATTGTTAAATAGACACCGCTAAACCCGAAGCGCCACCGTCCTTCCCCGCGGCGTGGCTGCCCGTGCCGACGAAAGGCCCAGGGCGTTGATTTCTTGCCGAGTGTTGTTGCCTAACTGGGCTCTGAGAATACGGCATTGGCGGCATGAAACCTTAATGTCACAAACGGTGTGGATTCACCCTACTCATCATTGCAAGTCAAGTCGAGCAAGTTGACAGCCTCCATTTCTCTCGGAAAATTTGAATGTTAGTTAGTATACATCCCCGAAGTATGAATTAAGAAATATCCTGAAAAAATAGGGGACTTTGGACCCAACCTGACTCATTATTCCAGGAAGGTGTGTTTTTTCGGAGACATTGAATGCAGTGCTATGGCAAATGCTTTTAAATGGCTGAAATTCTCCAGAAATATTGACATACATTTATGTCAAATGTCTATGAGAACATATAAGTGAATAGATGCATTTTGTGGTCTGTACAGAATAGTCTTGTCATATTAATGAACACTGGAGTCGTAACGACACTAGTCCAATGATAGTATTTTATGAGCCAGCATTGTTCGAAATCTCGGCATGGTCTCTTATAGTTGACCGACTCGGCTGATCTCGGTTATAATTTAGCGGTCGGCTAACACTCTGATGGGACTAGAAGTGGCATTGGTATTGGCAAGAATTGAGCAGCCTTTTGAAAGAGTCGGAAGGGCTTGAATGATATAACCGAAATAGAATTGGTAAGTTCTTCATCGCTCTTACTGACAATATTTCGTGTGAAAGCCTGTTCTGTATCTACAGGCGCTGTATCCATCAACATGTGCCGGCGCTCACAGCACATGTTCGTCTTAGGTCCATTGATGACGACCCATCCATCTTGCGTCACGACCACGACTTTGCGTTCTCTAGTTTCGTCCTGTCCCGCGACGATGTTTCCCGGTTGTGGTCTTTCATTCTCGTTCTTCAACACATTCAAGGGTCTTTTCGCCACGGCGACCCGACCTTCGGTTCTGATACCAGCCCTAGAAGGATTAGTGCAGATATCCTCGGCATTCACACCTCTCCAATCCGCAGCTGGGGGCCTCCTCAACGTTGTGGAAATGTTCGAGGTGCGGCTCTTGCCTTTCTTCTCTCAATCCCGCAAATATCTCAGTGACCGTTGTTCTTTTCCGCACAGAAAGGAACTCAGAACGCAGAGGACGTCTCCAAGTTGAAAGATCATCTCTCTAGGCTCGCTACAATCCTCCAGGGCCCGCTTAAAAATGTCGAAGTATGTTCTCCCGCGCTCCGTCAGCTCATAAACAATTTGTCTAGGTTATTATTTTACTTTTCTTCTCGTGTTTTAGTCGATGGAGTCTGATGCCCATGCGGGACATACAGTTCGATTGCTGGTATAACAAGTGACCTTGAGCGGATAAGGCGACAGCGGAAACTCATTCGCATCATCCGCGCAAAGAGACATGCCGCTCAAATAGCGGCCTGTCTGCAAGCGTTCAGACAGTCTGTTGACCATTTTGTGGTACGTAATGAGCAGTCAACGTTGAAGTTTCAGCTATGTCTGAGCGCCGCTACAGATGGAAAGCACACTAACGATAGAGGGACGGGTTGTAAAAACGGAGGGCAGGGTTGTAGAGGCAGAGGGCAGGATTATGGAGGCAGAGGGCAGAATTATGGAGGCAGAGGACAGGGTTGTAGTGACGGAGGGAAATGTTATGAGGGTAGAGGGCAGAGTTGAGGTGCGTCGGACACATCGCCATCCTCGTACATTTCATAAATATGTGCACAGCAAATCCAAATAGAGGTGGACGACATGAAAAACGTTGTGGCTCAGGTGCGTCATTTGTGCTCACTCGCAGTATTATCAGCATGACTGATCATGGTCTTAGATCGCCTCGCCAGGTACGTGAAGTATTGCTTGTGATATCATATGTTTCATTGAAACGTAGCCAAGGTAAACCGATGCCGCGGTATGCACGTGCTGCAAAATTCCATCAGGGAATGAAACGGGTGACATGCGCGGAGGGTACGAGGACAGAGATCCTGCGTACTATTCATCATTGGTTCAAGGGAGAACCTCTTGGGACAGAGGAGGCTTTGCGAACGGAAGGCAATCGTCAAGGTCGGATCTTCTGGCTGGATGGTCTGGCAGGGACCGGCAAGTCAACGATCGCACAAACAATCGCAGACCACTATTACAAAGCCGGGGAGCTCGGCGCATCCTTCTTTTGCTCGAGAGACGACGCCGACTGCAGCAAGGTCGGCCTGATATTCCCCACCATAGCGTATCAGCTATGCTCGTTCCATCCCATCTTCCAAGACCATGTATCGGAAGCGATGCGCAAGGACATTGACCTACAGTCTGCATTTCCGTCAATGCAACTGGAAAAGCTCATCGTTGAGCCGTTGGAGGCTCTGACACTTAACCAGGCGTTCCCACGGTGCCTCATCGTCATCGATGCCTTAGACGAATGTAAGGATGAGAACGCGACGTCGACGATCCTTTCAGCTCTGTCCGTATTCGCTAGCCGCCTTCTTTCCCTGCAGTTCTTCATCACGAGTCGACCGGTGGCGAACGTCGAGAGGGGGTTTCGTAGCACGGGTCTCATGAGAGACACAAATGCACTGGTTTTGCATAGCATCCCACAGGGTATCTCACAGAAGGACATTAGCATCTATCTCGAGGAGAGGCTTTCACGTATCGCACTTGCCTTCGGGTTGCAGCACTGGCCGTCGAGCAAGGCATTAACTCGTTTAGTTGAGCTATCAGGAGGGCTTTTTATCTTTGCAGCGACGGTGGTCAATTTCATCGACGACCAAAATGCCAGTAACCCGGAAAAACAGCTCGAGATAATGTTGTCGACCGCGTACATCGCATTGACTGCGACTTCGCCCCATCGTCATCTTGATGCGTTATACCTCACGGTCCTTCATGAAGCATTCCCAGAAATCAGCAACGACCAGCGGGCCAGTCTTCGCAACGTGTTAGGAACAATAGTTCTGCTGTTTGATCTGCTCGATCCAGAAAGTCTAGAGGCTCTGCTCGGCCTGAAAGAGAGGACTGTGCGCTCGACGCTTCATCGCTTGCACTCGATCACCATTGTCCCCGATGCTGGAGGTGGGCCTGTTCGCCTGGTTCACCCCTCATTCCACGATTTCCTCATCGACGACAATCGATGCGATGATACAAATTTTGTTGTCAACTCGCGACTCCAGCACACCTCGCTTGCCGAGTGCTGCCTGCGGGTCCTGCAAAACCTCTCACCAGACATGTGCAAGATAGGTGACCCATCGGTCTGCAATCAAGATATTGCCGATTTATCAACCCGGATTGCAACTCATATTCCCACGCACATGCAATATGCGTGCCGATATTGGGCATCTCACCTGTCGAGCGGTAATATCAACGATAGGATATTGGAACTCCTCGTCAGCTTTTGCTCGAATCAGCTGCTGAATTGGTTAGAGGTGATGAGCTTGCTGGGTGAATTGGACGATGCGATCACTGGTTTGCAGTCGACGCAAAAGATAGTCAAGGTGAGGCATCTGTTATTTCTCTGCAAGATAAGTTGACAAACAATGCTGGTTGGGAATAGGAAGTCGCGTCTCTCCTGACTGAAATCATCAGCCTCCTGAGCGACTGCGCTCGAATGACGCGGGAGTTTTACCCTGCGATTAGTGTGGCTTGTTTACAGCTCCACCTCCACGTCGTCCCATTTCTGCCTCTCGAGTCTCGACTATTACAGGTGTACAGACCAAAGTCACAATCCGGCATCGAGGTCAAGGAAGGACGAGAGCAGTCATGGAGCCCTTGTGTGCGCGTACTGGAAGGACACACTCTTCCTTGTCGTTCCATCACCTTTTCTCCAGATGGAGGGCAACTAGTTTCTGGTTCATGGGATCAGACCATCCGGCTATGGAGCGTCCAAACTGGAGCTCCCCTGCAGATGATGAGGCCCAACGATCATTCTGTTCACTTTGTCGAGTACTCGCCCGATGGCATGCACATTGCCTCAGGTTCGAACGGCATCATAATCTGGGACGTAGCAACTGGTTCGCAAGTCAGCACGTATACTGGTCACAGGGCAGCAGTTCAGCGAATCACATTTTTGGCGGATGGTCGACGTATAGCATCAGGGGACCATTTAGGGCAGGTCCACATCTGGTCGATCGACGCTGCTGACAGGGCCGATAAAGTGTTTGAAATACCTCCAGATTTAATTTCGTTGACTTTTATTCGCCCAAATCGGTTGCTCGCTGCATCGCGGGGCGGATCCATAACGGACTGGGAACTAGAATCAGGTTCCTGTATCGAGCGGCGCGACCATCTGGGGGAGCTTCGAGCCTTTGCCCTGGCACCAGACGAGAAGCTCGCGGTGTCTTGGTCCAAGCCGGAAAACATCATCACCGTTTGGGATGCACAGACATGGACAGAGGAAATGACGTTCAGACCAAGCGAATCCGAGTTTAATCCAAAGTCTGGCTTAGACGGAAACGTACTGTCCTTCTCGCCGGATTCGGCATACCTGGCCATTGCCACCTCCTCCTGCGAGGTTTGGGATGCTCGGACTTGGAAGCAAATCTGCCAGTTCCAAAGCCATATAGATATGGTTACGGCAGTACAGTTTTCTCCTGTTGGATCACTTCTGGCATCTGCATCTTGGGACAACACCATACGTTTGTGGGATCTGAATGTCGTCGAGTCACCGCGCCAGGATTTATTCACCATCCACTTTTCCGTGTGCCTGTCCCCACTCGGAACCATGATTGCCACCCGCTCCTCTGACGGGATCCAAGTTCGGATGGTGGAGTCAAACAAGCTGGTATTGTCGCTGCAAAGCTTAACTTATACGTGTATGACAATATCCCCCAATGACACATTTCTCGCGGTATATGGAGCGCGGGATGAAGACATCCGCATCTTCGACTTGCAGTCTGGTCAGCGGTATGCCAGGCTCGAGAACACTGCTGGAGATGTTGAGCACCTCTCATTTCGTTCTGACAGCAGACAAGTCGTGTTCGGGGATGAATTAGGCAGAATCCAGCTCTGGGACGTGGACAGTCGCACCCGTGTATGGCACTCGGAATCAAAAACCGCGCGACATCGATCGGATACGATCATGTGCCTGTCGTTTTCTCCGCAGAACGACCTGGTTTCGTGGCTGGGAGACAAAGGCTTTGGCCTGCTCGATGCTATCTCAGGTGAAGAAATTCTTGAGCAGCAGGGACCCGATGGGTTGACCTCAACATGCCATTCCTGGGCTGCGGATGGGACACAGCTGCTTACAAGTCACGTGGAAGGCATGGTGTGTGTCTGGTACGTAGGATCGGCAAGATCGACCAAGCAGGCCCACCTCCTCTTTGAATGCAATGCCTCGCATTTCACGACATTCTGCTCCTTCTTCAATCACCACAGATGCATCCTTACCCACCATGGCGTGTTCTCCATACCCCCTCAGGACCGCCCCCCATGCGCCGCGGATGACCTTGTGCCTCCCTCTCCGGAGACATTGTTGGGGTTGCGAGACGATGGTTGGGTCTGGCTTGTCCGAGGAGTACATGAACGGCGAGTGTGCTGGCTCCCACTAGCATACAGACGTCTATTCCCATGGTTCAACAAGAGCATCACTACTTCGCAGGATAGGATCTGGTTGGTAACAGACTCTCGCCGACTTGTGGTACTTAATTTGAAGAAATGGTTCGAGAATACAAAATTCTGATTTGTAGTTGATTACTGTACCATACCACAGTTTGTTCGGATGCTCCCAAGTCTTTATCCAATATCGCAAATGATACAACAATCTCCCTATTCTGACTTCGACTCGTCACTGTACAGTGATTCTATACATCGACGTAACATTGGGCAATGATGATTGATGTAGATTGATGGTTCGAGAGTAGCATACGACATCGGCGTTGGTCCAAGTGGGGACATCCAGAAGGCAGCTAATAAGAAACTATAACGCAGAATATCAGCCTTTGCACCGACTGTGGAGATATCGACATAGCACGCAAATCTACGGAACGACCACCTGCAGGCGCTTTATCCAAGAGAGTACACACCGCTATAATTGTCTACATGACCTCGGAGATCGGCTCCCTCAGCACAAAGGGGTTGTTAAGTTCCGGCGAGTGTTTTGGTGACAACTAGTCTTACTAGCAGGCTACCCAGCGGAATGCGCCAACAAGACGGCAATATTTCCATCTACGTGAATAAGCAGAACGAGGGATACTAAGGCTAGCTTGTTAGGTCTGCAAAGCTTGGAGTGGAATCAGTAGCGAGGCGCAGATTCCGGTGGTAAGGACTTCTCAAATTTCCGCATTTGTTCGGCAGTCTCTTTTGAACTGTGCGAGCCCCTCTCCATTACTGTAATGGGTGTGAGAGCGCAACCTTGCATCATATTAATGACGGAGACATGCAAGCAAAATATTCGACCTAGCCTCAAGTCGATTATCACACCAACGCCTGTCAGCGAGCGATAGGGGGCCATGGCGATGTGCCGCATACCGCCTACACATTGACAGGCATCGGACAGCACGTCTGAGGACACGTGGCTAGACTCGTGTTACGGTTTGCGGTAACTTCCCGCTCGCGACACCTTTCCTTTCGCTGTTAAATCCGATTTGAATTCAGGGATGGGATCCCTGACATGTACAGCATTAAAGAGGAAAAGAGACGGGTATGATACTTATAGTCCTTAGTTTTTCTTATCGTTTCGAACCCAGTCGGAATCCCGGTCCGACTTTGAGATGTGAACATAGACGAACGCGCAAGCGCCTGTGTCGCCTTCGTCACCACTCATGCAATCATGTCCGACCTTCAAGGGAGGCAGGCAAGGGGTCATATACCTGGAGGTGCCAGCACTTTCCAGCAGATATGTACTGTGGTCAGTCCAATGCCGCCCGACTTTGCAGGTGCTTTTAGGCCTCACAGTGCGAAAACCTGTCTGGAGAACACGATTATTGTGTTCTGTTACTGGTTTGGATCATATACTGCGATACTAATATATCTATGCAGTCAAATCCTTATTGCTTTCTCTGCAATTATGGTCTGAGCCGGTTAGTGACCCTTTCTAACAATGCTTGGATCGCAAGTTCACAACCGTCTGCCTGCCTTGAGCCCCGAGGCTATTTGCCATAATCTTGACTCATTGTTGCCCTCCCTACCGTCGACGTCCTCTAAGACGCCCCTCCAGTGATGCTGTGTACGTACAATGTGGAAACGATCATCCTTTTTGTGGATAGTCCCTATCCGGCTCAGCGGCTCTATCCTACTGCATCCACCTTGCCCAAGCTCTGCTTTCTGAGGGGGCCCGTCTCTGTCGATGGTGGCCGACACATTCCCGGGACAACGATGTAAGACCTGCAATCTGGCTGCCGACGAGCGCTGCACTAACACGAGCTGCAACCACCTAGCGGCGACCATCTACGTACGCACTTAATTAGTCTCTTCATATATATCCGAACGGCGACCATAACTGCCAATACCCTCTGCTAGGCTCTTGCCCAGAGCCGAGACAGCGTACATACAGATTACCATATGATAAAAGGAGGATGGGGTGTGCCCCTCTCGCCAGGAGATCTCCTGCGAAACAACGCAGTACTAGCAGACAGCAGTCATCTCTACTTTACTGCTCTAAATCTCATCTTTTCTCTCTCACACACTTGACAGACGAAGCAAGCTGCTTCACAATTGAACCAGAACCACATGTGGCACACACATTGTTGATTGGAACCTAGAACTCACAGCAGAGCATCTAGCTTCTCTACAACTGGAGCCCACCCAATAAAGGTCACTGATCATCTAAAAAAAAAACTAAAAATCTTCATCTTTTCTAGTGGGAGGCCTACTGCCACCCATCTAATATGCCAGCAACAGCACAAAACAAACCATAGACCCATGACGATAAAGGTAGATTCTGTATCCAAAACAAAGCCAATGAACCAGAAGCATCAGCTAGACACCCAGTATCACATCCAGAGGCTCCTTCAACACCAGAGACTAACATGGCACAGATCGACAGTGACTCAGACAATGACATGACACCCTCTCCTAGGTACCCCTTGCATCCAGCAACTGCACAAACATATTCAACTCTGACCAGTTTCCCCTTCCTAAACATGTCACACAGCACAGCAATCACAGGACTGGCCACTATGCCACCACCATGTTCAAATAAAGCACCAATATTCACAGGAAAGCCAAGGGACTTCAAATATTTCCTAATGGAATACGAAGACCTCACTGATGCTTACAATCTATCTAATAAACAGAAGTCAGAATCAATCATCAAGTGCATCCCATCAGCACTCTGAGACCTCTGGTGCGACCAAGAAGGCTACAGCACAGCAGCCTGGGATGACTACAAGAAAGCTCTAAAAGCCCTATACTAGGATGACTTGACAGAAAAACAGTATACAAAGAAACAACTACAAGCACTAGTACAGGAATCATCTCAGTACTGCATGAAGGACTCTAGAGACATAGGAGAATACTACAGAAAATTCCTCACCATCACAGGACCACTAATACGCAATGAGAAGCTGGCTGAAGACAATCATGATGAAAACTTCTGGTATGGCTTTCACCCAGCTGACCACAACCTCCTACAAAACAGACTCCTGGCCACAAATCCTACACAGGACACCACCATGCCATACAGCTTTGAAGTCGTCTATGAAGCTGCCAGAACACTATTCTCCAGCAACCAATTCTATCCTGTCTGCCAAGGCAGGGGCCATGAGGACTATGAAGAAGAATCAGATGATGAAGATGAAGAGGATTGGCCCACCCACTTTCAAAGCCATACACACAAAGGCAAAGATAGAAAACAACTATATGAGGATGATGACAAAGAAACCAGCAAAGAAACCCAATACAAAACAAAAACAGTGCATTTTACAGGTACCACAGACAAATGCGACACAGAGAAACCAAACTGGCAGGCCCTCACACAACTAATTACACAACTAAATAGTCTTACTCCCACAGATCCAATGTATGCAGTACTCTACTACCACTGCCAACATGAATTCCCCTCTGTTGCACCAGATCTCCCCAAACCTATATTTGGAGCACTGGCAGTAACACTTAGCTTCCAATGAAACCAAACACTAGCACAGGGTACCATTAATCTGATAGCTGGAGCATTGTACATGCCCCCAGTGCAAAGACCAGATGGCTGTGCCTTCTGCACACAATATGGACATCGAATCCAAGACTGTCCAATAGTGGACAACTACATTGTTGGTTTTCCATTACCTTATGATGCTGATCACACTGTTTACTTATTAAAGTATACTTATCTCTATCTCATCTTATTGGTATTTCTTCTCTCTTTATGGTTTGAGCTCCTCTTAAACTCTATCTAGCTCTTACTATATCTTCTTCACTTTGTCTTTGTTTTACCTCAGCACTTCTGAATGTGCTGAGCTCTCTCTCTCTTCTGTGAATCCTCTACCCTCTGTTCTGATGGGCTTTAGCCCTTCTTTCAATCTCAATCTGTCTTGGGCTTGATGCCTACTTCACTTGTGTCATGGTGTTTTGCTTCCCTAGCTGTGCCACCCAATTCAACATACATATGGTGCATGCTAGCAGTATTACACAATGGAAGAATAAAACTTCCAAATTACACACCAGTTCCTAACGACAGCACTGGATGTGGCATCCAGTTCAGCATTGACAACTGGCACAGAGCACAGACCCCACCTCCAGCACCACAACCAGCACAAGGCAGTAGAAATGAGGCACCCTCAAGAGATACTCATCAGTCTCATGTTTTTCAGGTCACAAAAGAAACTGACAGTTCAGAAGATGGCAAACAAGAATTTACAGGTCTCTTTAACATTTTCAGCACAGAAAAACACTGCAGAGACACACACAAAACACCAGCACCTGCAGCCACATCCAACTCTTTCCCAACAATAGGACAACCTAAATACCAGTCAGATGCAGAGGACCCAGCACTGGTCGACAAATTAGTGACACTCCTATGGCAGGGCTGACTTCCCACAGCAACACCAGCACATATACTAGTGGCTAGCCCATCACTATGCAAGCACTTTGTTGATTGGCTCTGCACTAAACGTGTCGAAAATGTTGAACCATCAGGTAGTAAACTGTCAGAGACTACTTACCACATTTCACAGGAAGTCTATAAGCTAGGAGAGCCAAGAAAAGTGGCCTTCTCACTACCACTCTGCAACATTGAGGTGATCCTCAATGACTTCACAATGGAACAGGCAATCCTGGACCAAGGTTCACAAATTGTGGCCATACAAGCAGATGTTGCATGAGTATGTGGTGCTCACATCAACACAGCCCACCAGATTGAAATGGAAGGTGCTAATGGCATAAAATCATGGACAATGTGTTGGTAGTCAAGCAAAGCCCATCTTGCAACACTTTGTGGTTAACCCACTTTGCCCTATACAAGGACTGGTAGCTCAGTTGGTTAGAGCACCCTTCTAGTATGTGGGAGGTCCTGGGTTCAATTCCTGGCTGGCTCACTTCTTTTCCCTCATTGTCCCCTGAGGTCCCTGGCCTGATATTAACACAATGGGCTGTGCAGAAAACCTGGGCTTCAAGATCACAAACCTAGCCTTCACAATGCACACACATGTGCTAGAAGAGGCACCCTTCCACATCCTGTTCGGACAGCCTTTTTACAACCTTCTACTATGCAGCACAGAAGACCACCCCAATGGAGGAGCCTCAGTCATGCTACATGACCTGGCCAACCCAGCAAATACTTGCACCATTGAAACTCAAGCTCAAAGCCCAGAAGGGCAGGTATTCACTGTTTGTGCAGGCCATGGCAGACGACATATGAAACTAGTATCGTTATCAATGATAGCAGCATTGCTGCAGTAGTGACAAGCAGTTGTGAGCAACAGTAGGTTGTCACAAGTGGAGAATGGAGCTGCAGGATATGTGAGAAAGTGTATAAGATGTAAGTGGTGGAGGTACTCACTCAGTGTCAGAAGATGACAACTGAGGAGATGTGAAGTAGGGGTTGCATCTTATATAGTGATTGGAAGTGTTACGAGGCACTTGCTTTGGCACCTCGTAACGGTTTCTTTTTTTCCTTTCTTTCTTTTTCTTATCTTACTTACTAGTAAAGTGTAGTATTATTACTACAAGTGTGAGCTTAGCTCCACTTTACTTAGTAAGGACTTATCTTTTTCTTTTCTTTTATAGTACTTAAGTATTTACATACTTAAGTGTGAGCTTAGCTCCAGGTACTATACTAGACTTATCTTTTCCTTTTATCTTTCTTTATTTATTATAACATTTACTTGCTAAGGACTATTAATATACAATTAGCAAGGACTCCAATTTCTCGTTCTTATTTACTTTTGTTTACATCCAGTTCAGTACGTGCTTGTGGCTGAGCCACTTATATCACATGGACTCTTGACTTACTGCGCCTTACTGTGCAACTTTACTATAGATAGATCACTAGTTTTGTATAAATAGTTGACAAACTGGCGGTCTTAAACCCCAGTCTTGTCAACTTCGCAATCTAGGGATTCTCCTTACACTGCGCTTGATCTAAGCTCGTTAACCACTCGCTTCACTCTTTCCTAAACAAAGTCTAAGAACTCTAAAATCTACTAAGACATCTTACACTAAGTAAAACTGGATCCTCGTATCGTCATCGGTGGAATCATCCTCGTAACTATATCGTTAATCCCACTCTTCATCGTCATCAGGAATCTCTATTACGTTCATCAAGCCAATATCCAAACTCTGGTTACCAGGAGTACTATTATAGACCTTCCCTAAGATCGTCCAATAGGCCGCTCTTAGCAGGAAGTGAGGTTAAGGCGGAGAAGGTATCTTGAAGTATAAGGATACCCATATATGTGAGGGATGTGTGTCGTCTGAAGTGTGAGTGGAGTGAGAGTAGGGAAGAGTCCCGAAGAGTAGTGATGGTGTAATAGTGTGTCAAGAGTAGGTAATAGTATGTACTGGTGGAGGGAAGGAAATGCCGAACGAAAATAGGTAGACGTACACGGAGATCTCAACATTCACATGGGCACACAGCATAAACTACCCCCCCACATCTACATTCACAACAGAAATGGTGTGTGATGCCACACAAAAACCCCCAGTACACAACAACTTCGCCTACAAAAAGGTAGCCCAAAAAGTTAGGCCGGTACCAACATCACTACCAGAACAATACCAGGTCGTGTGCAAATGACCAGAGGACCCCCTCCTCACCCTCACTCAACTACCAACAACACTGCCACCCTTCTGCCCAGGCACCCACTTGACCAACAAATGACTGGAGGAGCTGCAGCTCAACAGTATGGGCTTCCTATGGCCAGAAGAACTCTGCCTAGTCCAACACATTCTACACACAAACGAGCTAGCACTGGCATGGATGGAGGAAGAAAAAGGCAGGTTCAAAAATGAATACTTTGACCCAGTCATCATCCCAACAATTGAACACATACCCTGGGTCCACAAGAACATCCCCATCCCCACAGGGATCATGAGCGATGTCATAGAAATATTCAAGGACAAAATAGCATCTGGAGTATACAAACCTTCAGACATGCCCTACCATTCATGTTGGTTCTGCATTGCAAAGAAAAATGGTAGGCTGTGGCTAGTACATGACTTACAGCCCCTCAACCAGATCACAATCAAAAATGTGGCCATACCACCATTTGTAGAACAATTTGCTGAAAGCTTTGCAGGGCATGCATGCCTATCAGTAATGGATCTATTTGTTGGTTTTGACCACTGTACACTAGCTGCAGAGTCCAGAAACCTCACTACATTTCAGTCACCTCTAGGAGCCTGACGAAATACATGTCTACCCATGGGATGGATGAACTCCATGCCAATATTTCACAGTGACATATTGTTCATACTCAAACCAGAAATCCCACACATAGTGCAACCATTCATTGATGACTGCAGCATATGTGGACCAGCCATGTGATATGAACTAACAGAGGGAAAGTATGAGCTAATCCCAGAAAACCTGGGAATCTGCTGTTTCATCTGGGAACACCTCACAGACATACATAGAGTCATGCACCACCTCAGGCATGCAGGGGCCATGATATCTGCCAAAAAACTACACATGTGCATACTGGAAGCCATAGTTCTAGGACAGAAATGCACCTATGAAGGACAATGACTGGATGACTCAAAGGTGGCCAAAATAAAAGACTGGGTAGCTTGCAAAAACCCAACCAAAGTATGTGCATTCCTCAGCACCTGTGGAATGATGAGCATGTGGATCCCCCACTACTCAATGCTCATGAAGCTGTTAAACAACCTGCTACAGAAAGAAAGTGAGTTCGAATGGGCTGAAGAACATACCCTGGCAATGACAAAACTTAAAGCATATATTTGCAGCTCACCAGCACTATGACCTATCAACTACAGCTCTGGAAGGGAAGTAATCCTAGCAGTCAACTCATCTATCATAGCAGTAGGATGGATCATATCACAACAAGGTGATGACAACATCTGCTATCCCTCACAATTCAGCTCAATTGCATGGAATGAATGAGAAAGCCACTACTCACAGCCAAAGATTGAACTATATGGGCTATTCAGAGCACTCTGGGCCCTGCAGGTTCACATTGTCAGCATGTGAAACCTAACAATAGAAATGGATGTGAAGTACATACAGGGAATGCTGAATCACCAAGACATACAACCCAATGCAGCTATAAACCGATGGATAGCAGCCATCATGCTTTTCAACTTCAAACTTGTCCACATACCTGCAGGAAAACACCTAGGACCCAATGGCCTGTCTCAATGACCACCACTCGAAGGAGAAGACAATGACAATGATGAGGACCCAGAGGACTGGATAGATGGGGTTTTAGGATTAGGGGTATGGGTGGCAAGTTGGATGACAGCAGCAGCACAAGGGAAAGTCACAGGTGCTGAAGTCCTGTGTGTCGAAACAAGAGCCATGGCTGCAAGAAAAAGGAGAAAGGGAGGGTCAGCAGAGGAGGGACAAAAGGAGATCATAGGGGCAGACAACACTAACCCCCAAAGAAAAATAACAACAGATTCAAAATTAAACAAGAAAAAGACAAATGAAAAAGAAAAAAGTGAAAACACAAAAAACATGTTGGAAATACCAGTGGTATCCTGTTCAGCTTCTCTAATTCTATACTTACACATCTACATGTTCTCTTTATGTCTCTTCTAACACACATTTTACTTACTTCCTACTCACACTCCACCCACATTTCTGGGATGACATGCATCCCTCCCCACTTAGGTAGTTGTTGTTCTATCCACTTTACAAACTCTGCCCCAACTCTACCACCACTTTACTATATAAGATGAACTCCCCCACATGTATCTCCTCAGATGTCTAACTACTATGTCTGAGTGAGTACATCCCCCACACCCATCTTATTTCTCCTTCTCACTTTACCTGCAGCCTCTACTCTTACTGCACCATGGCACATGCAGTGCCCATGACATCCCTTACCACTGCAGGTCAGTATACTTCCCTTCAGATGTCTAACAACTATGTCTGACCTCTACTCTTACTGTGCCATGGCACATGTGGTACCCATGACATCCCTTACCACTGCAGACTTGCTATCCATCATTACCACAATTATATTTGTCTTCATTGCCTGCTCACACCTGCACAAACGAAACAAAGACAAAAAACACTATATATGGGTTAGAGGTAACAGTCAGTGGAAGCAGAAGGATGAGGATAAGCTGGAGAAGGAGTCACAGGAGTATTGCATGGCACAGGACTTGGATGACATCAGACAGTACCTCACAATGGGCATGCAGCCAGAACATCTGACTCACACAGCACTCAAAAGACTCAGCAGGAAGCTCACAAAATTTTTTGTATGTGCAGGGCACCTCTGGCAATGACAAGCACAAGGTCATCACCAGCTGGTCATAACTCACCACCAGCACCAACTCAAGCTAACCAGAGAAGCACACAACACACTCAGACACCGTGGCTTCTACCCAACACAATGAACACTACTAGACAGGTTCTGGTGGCCAACCCTAGAAGCTGACATAAAATGTTTTATTCAGACCTGCCATGCTTGCCAGCTATGCCAGAATACAAAGGTATGAATACCACCTACAGTTGACACACCAGCACCCCTATTCTGCAAAATGTATGTGGACTCAATGCTCATGCCACCAGTGGCAGGTTTCCAATACATCATACATGGCAGGTGTTCTCTTACAGCATGGCTGGAATGGAGGATGTTACAATGTGAGACTGGACACACACTTGGGGCATTCATGTTTGAGGAAGTACTGTGCAGATGGGGGGGGATAGAGGAAATTGTCACCAACAATGGTACAGCATTTGTAGTGGCTTTGGACTGGCTACAATGGAGGTATGGCATCACACATATCAGAATTTCTGCATACAACTCCTGTGCCAATGGGATCATTGAATGGCAGCACTGCATGATACAAGACTCAATAGTCAAGTCATGTGACAGGGACATCAGCAGGTGGCCAGCCATTACACCACACATCTTCTGGGCAGACCACATTACCACACACAAGGCTACAGGCCACTCACCATTCTTCATGGCCCACAGTGTTGAACCCATACTCCCATTTGACATCACTGAAGCTACTTTCCTTGTGCCCGACATAACCCAAAAGCTCAGCCATGCCAACTTAATATCTCTGCATGCCAGACAGCTCAAGAAACATGATGACAATCTAGTGGCCATACACACCCACATCACTCAGACCTGCTTTGCATCAGTCAAATGGTTCACTGCACAGTTTGCCAACACAATCCATGACTTCAATTTTCAGCCAGGAGCACTAGTCCTCATACACAACTCAGCAGTTGAGACAGAGCTTGGACAAAAGGCCAAACTGCACTATCTAGGCCCCATGGTTGTAGTATGATGATCACACAACGGTGCATACCATCTTGCTGAACTCAATGGTGCTGTCTCAAAACTCAGGTTTGCTACCTTCTGCCTCGTCCCATATCACACCCACTTATGTACATCAGTCCCAGTCACCTCCATCGTAGACGAAGAAGACGTGCACAGTAGCACTGAAGAAGATTCAGATCTTCCCATTTTCTCTTTGTTTTACATTACAGTTTCTTTCTTTATTTCATTACCCAGCAGATGTAAGACCTGCAATCTGGCTGCTGATGAGCACTGCACTAGCACAAGCTGCAACCACCTAGCAGCGACCATCTACATACACACTTAATTAGTCTCTTCATATATATCTGAACGGTGACCATAACTGCCCAATACCCTCTGCTAGGCTCTTGCCCAGAGCCAAGACAGCATACATACAGATTACCATATGATAAAAGGAGGATGGGGTGTGCCCCTTGTTTGAGCAGGCTAGGGCAGACAATAGTGAAGAGGTGATGTGGTTTGATTGCAATGTATAGAACCATCAAGGTGTATAGGAGTGCAGACATAAGCTGCAAGTGATATAGGGGTGTGGCAAGAGTGGCCACACATGATAGTGAGAGAAATAGACGCTGCAGGACTGTGTGTGAGAATAAGGTAGTTGAATATGAGTGGGAATACTCACTCAGACAGAGACAAAAGTGTCTGAGGAGTTGTATTGTAGAAAGTACTTATATAGTATCCACATGATAAAGTTGATGCAGAGTGAAGAAAGTAAACTGCAGGGACTACTGTATGTTGAGGGACACACAACCCTTGTTGTAATAAGTGGAGCAGTTGGAGAAAAGTGCATAAGTGTGTGTACGTGTATGGTACAAATAAGGAAAGCTGAATGAAAACATACAGTGAAAACATATGTAGATATTCAACACCCCTCTCACCAGGAGATCTCCTGTGAAACAATGCAGTACTAACAGACAGCAGTCATCTCTACTCTACCACTCTAAATCTCATCTTTTCTCTCTCACACACTTGACAGATGAAGCAAGCTGCTTCATGATTGAACCAGAACCACATGCAGCACACGCATTGTTGATCAGAACATAGAACTCACAGCAGAGCATCCAGCTTCTCTACAATGAGATGGCAAGATGAACATGCTGATTCTGCCCATGTGCACCCCACCATTTATTGTTCAGCCCTGCCTGTGTACCGTTTGGCCACAGTGGCCAGCACACACCCTCCCACCCAATACAGCATCAGTGACAACTAATGCACACCTCAGATATGCAAAATGAGCATGCTAGTTACTTGTCTGGTCTTGTCTGGTCTACTCTGAGCATGCTTGAACCATCACCTATTGATCAGCCCCAGCTCAGCTTTTGCCCTTCATGGCCATCATGTTGTGTCCATAGACCCTCACTATAGCAGTCAGTGTGTATGCAGGCAGCCCAGAGTGAGCATGCTCTACTACCCTCGAGTTCTGTGTGTCTGTTGGCCACTGCCACTTGCCAGGGCCTGGTCTCACCTTGTACAACCACCACCCACTTGCAAGAGATGTATCTCAAAATCTGGTTTCATATGCCAAAATAACAAATTTTCATCAAAACAAAACTGTGATACACTGAGACAAGTACACTTCTTTGATCAATACAGTATTTCCCCCCTGTAAAAATTGGCATTATTAACATCGATTAACTTATGGTGATTGACACAGTGTAAATTTATCAACCTTGATTTTTGCCTAATTGTTGGTGTCACCTGTACTATTACCACTACCAGTCCCTGCATTGTGGCTGTTGGTGTGATAGGGCAAGTGGACACTGGGGGGCAAGCAGGCTTTGGAGGGTCTGAAGACGAGAGGTTGGTGTCATTCAGCAATTTCTGGATGTGTGCACAGTCTTGTGCAAGGATCTCTTTGTTCAGTTTCTCAATGCATCTGTAGTCATGAGTGGTCTTATTGACAGGACCAGACCTGAAAAAGTGATGAGTAAGGTTGAATGAGCAGGCAGAAGACATAGTACTGATAGTGACTGGTTGGTGGTATGAGATTTGAATGATGGCCTTATGAAGGTAGGTGTATTAAGTTGGAAGCAAATAAAAATCCCTCAGGCCCTGAAAAGGAAGGAGAAATACAAAATGCATGTACACAAGAGTGGGAACTTTGGTGGCATACAGGAATATCATTCACAGACTTGTTGAGCAATAGGCAGATACAACTCAGTCGGAGAGATGTCAATGGGTCTGCTAAGAGTGGCCTATTGGATGGTCTTAGGGAAGGTCTATAGTGTTACTCCTGGTAACCAAAGTTTGGATCTGAGTTTGATGCATGTAATAGAGGTTTCTGATGACGATGAAGAATGGGATTAATGATATGGTTATGAGGATGATTCCACCAATAACGATATGAAGATCCAGAGTGACGAGTGTAAGATGTCTTAGTGACGTTTAGTGACTTAGAGTTCTTAGACTTAGTTCTGAGAGAGTGAAGCGAGATTGTAACAAGCTTAGGTCAAGCACAGTATAAGGAGAATCCCTAGATTGCGAAGTTGACAAGACTGGGGTTTAAGACCACCAGTTTGTCAACTATTTATACAAAACTAGCGATCTAACTATAGTAAAGTTACACAGTATTGCGCAGTAAGTATGCGTCCATGTGATATAAGTGGCTCAGCCACAAGCATGAAATGAACAAGGTGTAAACAAGGGTAAATAAGAGTGAGAAAAGGGAGTCCTTGCTAATTGTATAGTAATAGTCCTTAGCAAGTAAATGTTGTAAATAAATAAAGAAAGATATAGAGAAAAAGATAAGTCTAATATAGTACTTGGAGCTAAGCTCACACTTAAGTATGTAAATACTTAAGTACTATATAAGAGAAAAGAAAGTCCTTACTAAGTAAAGTGGAGCTAAGCTCACACTTGTAGTAATGATACTACACTTTACTAGTAAGTAAGATAAAAGAAAAAAGAAAAAGAAAAACTGAAACGTGTTACAAGGTGCCAAAGCAAGTGCCTCGTAACAGGGTCAGGGTGGGAGGTTGGAAAGTCCAACAGATTTTATGAACATGTCATTGGGCAGCCAGTTCTGGACCATTAGTGGGCCCTAATACCCACTACTTATCAGGAACTATCACACGACTGTAACCCAGTATCAGTAGCTAATGAATGTCAGGATTAGTGAATAGCACATTTGTCTACTATCACAGTTTTTTTTTTTTTACAACCATTAGTAGTACTTGTACCAGTTGAATACCTGACCCACATACAAAGGTCAGGGCTCTTACTTGTGTCTCTCTTGGATTGGGCAGTTGTTTAACTATGTTTATTCTATTTGTATACATGTGCAGTGTCCATGTACATCACAGTGTATTCAAGCCACCACCACAGTATGCGTGCCACAGTGCAGTGGTGAGGAGGGCCTGCATGTCAGAGGACATGGAGGGGTTCAAGTCGTGGGTGTGCCAGTGACACAGTGCTGGTACAGGGCCAGGCAGGGGATGGTGGGCATATGAATGTGCCACAGAAGCGGGCACTGCTTGGGTTTGAGGGAGGGGGTTGCATGTAAGATGGTAACAATGAAGGATGGTGGACAGGAGAGAGGGCAGGGAATGACATCAATTGTGGGGGGGATGATTCCAAGAGAGTACACACCACTTGCTGACTTGAACAGACTCAGATGTCAGCACTCAAACAAAGCCTTTCAAGCTGTTTGTATGCAGTCAAGGTCTATGAAGGAGAATTGTTATGGACTAGTACGACAGACAGTTGGCTATGAACACACAGGAATGGATGAGAGACTCAGAGCATAACATGCAATGAGAAAGACAACAGATGGTTTACAGATAAGCAGAGACTGGATGCCAGGAAGTACAGGAGACTAAGCTAGGGTTCTGTAAATGCGATGATGCCCTTTATATATGGTACAATCCTGAGTCTGAGAAGATTCTGTCAGGATAAATGTAGTACAAGACTGCAGAAATAGAATGTTCTAGTAGTACTGCACAAAGGTGGTTTGTAAGTAAGAAGTTGCTGTGGTGCAGTAAAACTAGTGAAAGTAAAAGAAAATCGTAACATGACCCCCTGTCTACCATGTAGTGTCTGTGATACACCTAGTCACATGCATGTCCCTCATTGACCTTGTAGTCATAGAACTCTGGCAAGGAGTCACGTCGATTGATATACTCTGCTGGGCAGGATGACACAGATATGAGTGGGTAGGGAGTGGGACATCATCGAGGTCGTGGGGTAGCACGTTGTTGGGGACAATTGACTTTCTTATGACCAGTACATTTGCATATCCAGCATCGATGATAAGATGGATGGGATTGATGAGTGGATGGGGGATGCTGGGTATGACTGGTTTTTGTACATGTGGCCATATAGGGAAGTGTGTGCTGGTATGCATCTGCATTGACTAGTCGATTGGCAATCTGTTGTAACTTGTGATGTCTCTGAGTGTGAATTTGTTGTAAGTGATAATCGAGAGAGTCAAGTTGAGTTATGCAGTGATGCCAATCCGCATTGATATGTGCTGTGCCATGCTGAAGGGAGAAATCAACCACAACCACAACAATGCTAGAGGGTGTGAGTCGTAAGATTCTCTAGACACCAGGGTAAAGGAGTTTTAGTAGTTAAGGGTGATAGTGCGATGTGATTAGGGTGACAGAAGGGAATGCAATTCCCATAACAGATAGGTGATATGGTGAGATAAGGAGAACACAACAAAATGGAGAATTGACACAACATAATGGAGAATGCAATGGATGCAATGCAAAATAGATACAACCTACGAAGAACGTGCTATTTCCTTGTAAATGTGGAAATGTGGAGGGAAGGTTTGGGTGTGTTTTTTCACTTGGAATTTGGATGGAGAGGGGGAGTGAAATTGTGGGCAGGGGAAATCTGGTCTCTTCTGAGGGACGATGCACTATCTAAATACAAGTCTAGCTCCAAGGCTGGAGCACAACAAAACAAAACAGAAAATTTACAGTGCAGGGTTGATCATAAAGTGAAGTGGAGTCTGGGCGCTATACGGATGAGCAAAATAGGAAAGGTGTCGATTGCACCAATTGCTGACTTCATGACTCATGACTCTGTGGACTGCATCTTGGCCTGTACAGCTCATGAATCCTGTTCCTCATCGGCCGACCCCAGTCCTACAGTCCAATGCCTAACAAATGCATGATTGATGTGGCTATGGCTGATTGTCGCATGCTGTGCATTTGTATTGCTGTATTCACCTGATGTTGCTGATGGTCATTTTCCAGCTTTACATGCATGTGATGCTCATCAGTGAATCATTTGATGTCATTGCATACCTGTGGGGCCAATGCTATGTTGAAGCCAAACAACTGAAGGAAAGCTAAAGATAAAGGATGATCGCACTTAGACTAGTGGATATCCCAGATATATTAGAATATAGTGAATAAGAGGAGAAAAGAGTACTGTACCTAGTGGATATCCCAGATGATCAGAACTGGGGATTAAACCGCTAGGAGTCCTATGTATATATAGTACTATAGAGTGTGCACAGACTGTGCAGTACAGTATAGGGCCGGAGAATGAGGAAGTATAGTAATGACATCATACCTAATAATAGAGGGGACGTGTCAGTGCTGACTGAGACTCCACAGCAACTGTGAGAGTGATTGGTGATACTCCACAGCAGGTGTGGGAAGGATTGGTGAGTATGCACAGTAGACGTGAGAGAATGGAGTATAACTAAAGATAGAATGGGCCGATCGGAGATCGGACGACATGCGCGTCATCAGCCGATAAAGACGAACAAAAGGAATACATGACCGTGAGAATCGCTTCGATAGATCAGGAGCGATTGTAAGATCTATGATGATATAGATGTAAGAAAAATATGAAAAATGAAGAGAAAAATAAGGAGAATAATAGTGGCCTGACAATACCCCTCTGTCTCCAATGAATATAGCGGCAGTCTTGGCATCAAGGTGAGAGTGAAGGTTATTGATGACACAACTGAATTCGAGAGTAATCTCATAGTCAGTGCACAGATGACGACCTAGAACTGGCTGAGTGTGAGGGAGGGTGTCAGGGTAATGAAGGGATAATGGGGTGTGATGAAGACAACTGAGTGTGTCTGATATATAGGTAGCAGGGAGGTCAGAGAATGATTGGATTCCAAAAATAATGGGGGGAATAAGTCCAAATGGATGGGGATCAAATTCATATTCTGATTGTAATGCAGGCATGGAAGGGTGTGGGGATAATGCAGTAGATTCATCAGATGTGAGAAAAGGGGAAGGGGATGGTGTGTGATATTTGGGTGAAACAGTATGATAAGAAAGAGGAGGAGACATAACGTAAATTCCCAAATCAATGTCTGTATCTTCTTCTTCTTTTACTGGTGGAGTTTGGAAAGAATGTCAGGCCACTATTATTTTCCCTATTTTTCTCTTCATTTTTCACTATTTTCTTATGTCTCTATCATCATAGATTTTACAATCGCTCCTGATCTATCGAAGCGATTCTCACGGTCATGTATTCTTTCTCTTCGTCTTTATCGGCCGATGACGCATATGTCGTCTGATCTCTGATCGGCCCATTCTATCTTTAGTTATGACTCATTCTCTCACGTCTACTGCGCATGATCACCAATCATTCTCACACCTGCTGTGGAGTATCACCAATCACTCCCACAGTTACTGTGGAGCTCAGTCAGTGATGACGTGTCCCCTCTATTATTAGATATGACATCATTAATTTACTTTCTCATTCTCTGGCCCTATACTGTACTGCATGGTCTGTGCACGCTTTAGGATACTATATATACATAGGACTCCTAGCGGTTTATTCCCCAGTTCTGATCATCTGGGATATCCGCTAGGTACAGTACCATTCTCTTCTCTCTCTTACTATATACTAATATCATCTGGGATATCCGCTAGTTGAAGCGTGATTGTCCTTTATTTTTAGCTTTCTTCAGTTGTTTGGCTTCAACAAAGCATCGGCCTCACAAAGAAGGTCCTCTTTCACTATGAAGTGGGGGTGCCAGGGATTCTGCTAATGCCTCAAGGATGGCATTGTACCTCTGATTCCAGACTTCTGCGTTTTCCACTTCTAGCTGAGTTGATGCTCATGTAGGTTGATAATTGGGAGAGGGGGGTAAGGGGATGTGTGCTGGATTTGTGGAACTGTATAGGTATCTTTGGGTGTGTACTTGTTCTAGTCATTCCAGGGCATGGAGGACAATGGCACACTGTTCTGTAAGAGGTAATGCATGGAAGTAATCAATGGTTCCTTGGTAATTGAGGAGTATTCCATGTTTGAGGGGGGTAAAGGTGGTGAGAGGACAAGTGTTTGGGAGTTCAATGAACATGCAGCAGAAGGCATCGATGTGTTCTGTAGAGAAAAGGTTCTTGGCTGGGGATTGAGACATGATGATGCAATGGGATGAGGAGGTGTGGAAATCACCCCCCCTTTTTTAAGCAGGAGCATGACCCATGGGATGAGGGGGAAGACAGATGGTAAGGGGGCAGGGAGTGGAGGCAAAATGGCAGTGGAAGGCAGAGATGAGAAGTGGGGCATTGGATAAATGGGAGGCAGGAAGCCATTCGTCATCAGAGGATGGGAAGTGCTTCCAATGAATGAGGTATTGAAGGTGCTTGTGATGGAAGCAAGAGTCAAGAATGGACTCCACCTCATGTTGGAGTTCACCATTGATGAGGTCAGGGGGTGGTGGAGAAGGTTCGAAACCATAGGATGTGGTGGAGCAATAAGGAGAAAGAAGGGATCCACAGAAAACAGGGTGGATGCACTTCCAGGAAGGGGTAGATGGTAAGTGGAGATGATAAGGAGAATTATTAATAACAGAGAGAACAGAAAAGGGGCCATAATGACGAGGGGCAAGTTTATGGGAGGGGTGTGAAGTGGAAAGGTTAGTGGCATCTAACCAAACTTTATTGCCAGACTGATAGGGCAAGATAGGGGGAAGAAGTGGGGTACATGTGAGCATGGTGTTGATATCATGGCATAATGTAAGTAAGGTGGCAATACAATTGGAGACAGAGGGAACAGGGACAGGGGAGGGAGTGGAAGGGAATGCAGCAGGGTGATATCCCATGAGGGAGAAGATTGGAGTTTGTAATGTACAGGAATGATGATGAGAAATATGAGTGAATTCAGCAATTGGGAGATAGGAGGACCAATCATCTTGGCATGTATTACAGAAGGTGCAGAGGTATTGTTCCAATTCCTAGTTATACCACTCTGTTTGTCCATTGGTTTGTGGATGGTAAGCAGTGGACAGACTCTGGGAGATATGAAGGGCATGAGTGAGAGCATGAGTAAATATAGAAGCAAACTGTGGTCCACAGTCAGAGATAATTTTCTTTGGCAGACCAAACTGCTTCCACAAATTGTTGGCATATAGGATAGTGGTTTGTT
The DNA here is from genome assembly GCA_003314395.1 of Albatrellus ellisii. Lineage (NCBI taxonomy): Eukaryota > Fungi > Basidiomycota > Agaricomycetes > Russulales > Albatrellaceae > Albatrellus > Albatrellus ellisii. The sequence goes on along the minus strand of QLPN01001812.1, from coordinate 12,402 downwards.
CCACTGTGATAGTACTGGAACAGGGGGCTAAAACCACTGCTTTAGTAACATCATGATCAACAAACGCCACAATAGTGTCATATCCGTTTGACATTGGTAGCACGACGATAAAATCCATAGTAACTGTGGAGAAGGGGTAAGTGTGTTTGATTGGATTCATCAATTGTGGTGGGACGTGGGGTCAATGAGTTAAATTCTTTGTGGATTGACAGATAGGGCATCCAGAAACATAATCAAAAACAAATTTACGCATTCCAGGCCACCAGAACAAGTTTTGAACTAGATTGTATGTTTGAAATTGTCCTGGGTGACCAGCAGATGGAATATCATGGAGATGCTGTAAAAGTGACTGTTTCAGAGATAAGTCAGAGGGAATATAGAGACGAGAGGAATAGAAAATCAGTCCATTAGAAATTTCCCAGTGTAGTTGGAGATTTTTCTGAAGGGGGCTAGTCTTGGGCACTTGGAGAGTTTGAATGATGAGTGATACTTTGCTATCTAAACTTTGTGCCTGATGGATCTGTGATATCAATGTTTCATCCTCAAATGGGATGGTAATGGCTTTTGCAAATAAGATGGAGGGGAGTAGTATATGATCCATATTATCCCCTTTGCCCTTATCATGGTCAGGCTGCCTGGATAAGAGATCAGATTTACCCATTTGGGTTCCTGCAACATGATTAATGCTAAAGTGGAAATGAGTCAAAAATAGGGCCCAGTGAGCTTGCTGTCTGGATAGTTTATGAGCATCTTTGAAAATCTCTAAATTTTTATGATCAGAAAGGATTTTGATCATATGAGGTGATTCTTTGAGAAAATGGTGCCATTCCTCCAATGCCCTGATTATGGATAGCAGTTCGTGATCATAGATATCATAATTCCATTCTGCTTCATTGAATGGCTTTGAAAGGAAAGTGATTGGATGCCATTGCTGATCCTTGCCTTTTTTCAGATAAAACAGCCCCATGAGCAAACTGCAATGCATCACATTCCAATCTGAATGGCTGAGTAATATCAGGTTGGGTTAGAATGGGAGCAGAGGTAAAACATTGTTTGAGTTTTTCAAATGCATCTTGTTCTAGCATATTCCAATGCCAGGGGATGTCCTTTGTTGTCAGATCATTTAGGGGTCAGGCTAGATGAGGGAAATGACGGATGAAGCAGCAATAAAAACTTCCTTGAGATTGCATGGAGTTGGCCATTTGGCAATTCCATGTAGTTTGATCAGATCCATCATAACAGTGTTTGCCTTGATACATACACCTAAATACTCCACCTCTTCTTTATGAAATTCACATTTAGAAGGTTTCAGGAATAAATGATGTTTTCATAATCTAGTCAGAACTTCTGTCACCAATCGACAATGTTCTTCTAGATCGAAGGTAGTGATCAGAATGTCATCCATGTAGATGAAAACTGCTAAGAGCGGCCTATTGGGCGGTCTTAGGGAAGGTCTAAAATGTTACTCCTGGTAACCAAGGTTTGGATATTGGCTTGATGAACGTAATAGAGGTTCCGAATGACGATGAAGAGTGGGATTAACGATATAGTTACGAGGATGATTCCACTGATAACGATACGAGGATCCAGTTTGACTTAGTGTAAGATGTCTTTAATAGCTTTTAGAGTTCTTAGACTTAGTTAAGATAGAGTGAAGCGAGTGGTTAATGAGCTTAGATCAAGCGCAGTATAAGGAGAATCCCTAGATTGCGAAGTTGACAAGACTGGGGTTTAAGACCGCCAGTTTGTCAACTATTTATACAAACTAGTGATCTAACTATAGTATGGTTGCGCAGTAAAGCGCAGTAAGGTGCAGTAAGTAAACAACAATGCGCAGTAATGCGCAGTAAGTACGCGTCTATGTGATATAAGTGGCTCAGCCACAAGCGTGTAATGAACCAGGTGTAAACAAAGGTAAATAGAAGCGAGAAAAGGGAGTCCTTGCTAATTGTATAGTAATAGTCCTTAGCAAGTAAATGTTATGATAAATAAAGAAAGATAGAGAAAAAGGATAAGTCTTTATATAGTACTTGGAGCTATGCTCACACTTAAGTATGTAAATACTTAAGTACTATAAAAGAAGAGAAAATGATGAGTCCTTACTAAGTAAAGTGGAGCTAAGCTCACACTTGTAGTAATAATACTACACTTTACTATAGTAAGTAAGAATAAAGAAAAGGAGAAAAAGAAAAAAGAAAATCGTTACGAAGTGCCAAAGCAAGTGCCTCGTAACAAAAACTTGGCCTGTTTTGATAAGATCAGCAAAGATATCATTCATCATGTTCTGGAACATGGCTGGTGAGTTGGTAAGCCTGAAAAACATTACCAATGGTTCAAATAATCCATGATTGGTTTTGAATGCAGCTTTCCATTTGTCACCTTCTTTGATCCTGATGTTGTTATATCCCCAATGTACATCAAATTTGGTAAAATATCTGGCATGATGTAGTTTGTCAATGATATCAGAGATCAGTGGTAAAGGATATTGATTACAAGTTGTAATCACGTTGAGGTGACAATAGTCTTGTACTGGTTGTAGTTTCCTGTCCTTTTTTTGACAAAGAAAAAGGGAGAGGTGAATGGTGATTGAGAGGGATGGATGTATCCCCATTGTGTCATGTCATCTAGAAATTTGTCCAATTGTTTCTGCTCGACAGGATTTAGGGGATAAATTTTGCAATTTTGTGCTGTGGGGGCATCTGGGAGGAAGTCAATTGCATGATCCCACTTACTACATGCTGGAAGGGATTTGGAGGCATCTTCTTCAAAGACAGCTAGAAACTGGGCATATTCCACTGGTAATTGATTATTGAGACTTTGATGATGTGTTTGATTAGCTGCAGCTAAGTCAGTAGATTGTGAAGTATGTTTCAGGTATTCATGAGGGAAGGAGATTGTATTCCATTTCCAGTCAATTGTAGGGTTATTTTGCTTTAACCATGAATGTCCTAGAATCATCTGATCTGTTCCAATATCAGCAATAAATGCTTTTAGTAGTGTTGACATGGGGTTTTTGCTCTTTGCTCCAGCACCCACACCCCACACACTTACTTACATAAGCCCAGTCTGTGCACCACTCTGCTGTCAGACTCCTACTGCTGACTTTATTCCCTACCGTTATTTTATTATTTCTTTTACTTTCTTTTATGTTTCTCTTTAGATCATCTGATAAGATAAGATCTTCATCTTATCTTTTATCTCATCTTATTAGATATCTTACTTACTGTCGTTACGGTCATCTCGGGGATCGTTCCCACAGCTGCTGCACATCTGTAAGCTGTCTTCCCACACTTGCTGCGCTTCTTACTACTGTAGACCTGCCCTTAAGTACTGCACCTGGTCCGTGCACCGATCCATAGTACTATAAGTAGAGAGGTAGTTAGACGAATAGACCCCAGCTTGTTACAGCTGGTTCATCCCCTTCTTCTATGGTCTGAGTCCTCTCATCCCTTGGGCCTAGATCCAAGGCAGCTCCTGGTAAGCCTCTCCAAAGGAGAGCAGGGATAAGTCGGGTTCTGGTTGGTCTCACACTACGGGCTGCCGCCGTAGGCTTGATGATCCTGACATCTGCCATGTACTTAAAGGCATCTGTAGGGACATTGATCTTCAGTTGAGTACTCACTCTCTCCCAGCCATGGATTACTTACTCACTCTTTACTACTTTTACTTCATATCCATGCTGGTTCTTCTCCTTCTGCTTGGGCTTTTGCCCAGTCTGTACCCATGTGCACACACCCACTCCCTCTTGCCTCCTTGAATGGAGTGCCTCGGCCTGAGGGGACCATCACACTGATCATTGTGCTTCAACAAGTAGTTCAGTATGTTTGCCAATTTTGAGGATGCATTTGACGTATTGATGAATCATACCGAACTTATTAGTTGAGTTGTCAGCATTTCACATGACAATTGGCTTTGAAAGCACATAGACTGGTAGTCAGGCATGTTTGACTGTTTTCTGACTAATGATATTGGAGGTTGCTCCACTGTCAATTAGTGCTGGTATTTGTGTTCTGTGATTTCCTGTTTGTAGTGTAATTGGTAAATAAAAGCTATTTTCAGCATCTTTTGCAGCTTCACTAGTGTTACAGAATTTGGAGGCAAAGGTCTGATACCACACAGTAGATATAGATGATTTCAAAAATCCTCTTTCAATGATTCAGCACAAATGGACCACTTGTCGATAGGTAATTGTGCTAGTAAACACTGTATACGCACGTGAATTGGCATAGTGTCCATGATTGGTTCGTCATTGTCCATCAGGACTTCTTTGATCTGGACAGAGGGTGCACATGCAGTCTTGTGGGCATAAGCAGGAGGTTCTGAGACACTAGGCATCGCTTTTTCATCAATGCACCATGTGTGCAGTTTCTTCCAAGCAGGGCATGACAGTGCAGGTGATGCAGTTTGTGCTGCATTGTTGGGGCAGTCGCATACCATGTGACTGGGTTTTTGGCAGGCAAAGCAGCCACTGGAGTCAAAGAGACACTTTTGTTCATCAGCTGTGAGTTTAGCAATACATGGTGTGGTTACACAATCGATGTCCATTGCGTCAGGGTCTTGGGTGGTGTGGGGTCCAGTGAAGGTGGCTATGGAGGTGGTAGAGTACATATGCTGCATACATATTTGTGCATTGAATTGGGACACCATTTTGGCCCATTTGTCAAATGTTGTCAGCATGTTGGCCATCATGTAAATATGATCTGAGATATTTTTGTCAAGTCCCAGCTGGTAAAATGCACAAAGTGCTGTGTCATCCTTGATTTCAGCATTGGCCACTAAGATTCAGAATCAGGTGGTATAAGCATTGGCTGAGAAAATTTTTTGTCTGAACTGTTGAAGCTCTGCCATTGCGCATACCTTGTGCTGTGCATCTTTAAGCACTAGGTCAAGATCTTGGGTGAAGTTGGCAAATGTTGGTCTTCTGGGGCAATAAGTATCTTTGATGTATTGGTCACACCAAGTGAGTGCAGTTCCTTTCTGCATGAATGATAAGATACACATAATTTGTTTTCTTTCATACATGAGATCAATTCTTTTGATATAAAGGGTGCAAGAGTTGATGACAGCATGGTACTTGGTCTTGTCACCATTGTATATCTCTGGCTTGGCAGGTTTGAAAGTGGACTTTGTAGTGGACATTGTTACTGAGGTGATCAGGGGTGTGACAGGAATGTGGGAGGTGAATGAAATAGATGGGGGAACTAGTGATATCAGAGTAACTGGGGGTCCTGTGAGGAGGGTCAGCAGCTTGGCTTCATGAATGTCTCCTCCTGGGAAGTCTTGGGTGTAAATGTAAAGCTTGTTGGAGGGTGGTTCTTCATCAAGGCTGGAGGTATCAATGTAATAGTTGGAGTTTACAACTTTCCACTTCTGTCATCCTTGATATTCAAGGGTATGGCCTCTGAAGATGACAGTGTTTTGTTGGGTTGAGAAGTGGAATTCTGGGTGAAGAGTGGTAGGGATAGGAGGAGCCACAATGTCAGTTACACAGTGAGTAAGACTAGCTTAGTCTAGTGTTATGGACTAGTATGACAGACAGTTGGCTATGAATGCACAGGAAAGCATAACATGCAATGAGAAAGACAACAGATGGTTTACAGATAAGCAGAGACTGTATGCCAGGAAGTACAGAAGACTAAGCTAGGGTTCTGTAAATGTGATGATGCCCTTTATATATGGTACAATCCTGAGTCTGAGAAGATTCTGTCAGGATAAATGTAGTACAAGACTGCAGAAATAGAATATTCTAGTAGTACTGCACAAAGGTGGTTTGTAAGTAAGAAGTTGCTGCAGTGCAGTAAAACTAGTGAAGGTAAAAGAAAATCGTAACAAGAATGTTGTAAGGCTTGCTTCAAGTCTGTCTCTAGGTGGCAGTGCAATCCACCAGCAAAACACCATTTGTGTGGACAAAGAGGATGGGGGTGGCAGGGCCAGATTCCCAGGTCTGTGAAGACATTCCCTGAAGCATATTTGTCCTGAACACACTGGCGGCACCAAGTTGCTCCATTGCAGACTCAGAATGGAGCCCAGTTCTCCACTAATTATGTGATAGCAGAAGCTGCAAGTGGACCATGCCCATGTGGTGGCTTGGAGCATTTCTATCATGAATACTTGGCTGGCCACCCACCAATGCGCAGATCTTAGGCAATGCTCTCTACTTTTCAGCAATCTCGTTTTGAACTATGTCAGCTGCTTCTGCATTACTGCAATTGGTGGATCCCATGTCAATGGGGTGTAAGAATGCACACCTTTGCAGTAAGAAAACATGTGTGTATTGTTAATGGTTCAATTACAACCCCATGCATTTCAACATGCAAAATACAGGGTTTCTTTTATAGACCTTGGCTATGTAGAAAGTCCTGCAAGATACAACATGGTGCAAAGAAAGAAAGCAGAATTGCATACAACTCAAGAAACATTTGATCTAGCCTCAAGTCAACTATTTATTTTTGAAATAATAAAGGTTATATAAACAGGTGTTCTCCTGCACAAGAAACACCAAAAAAGTGTCCTAAGAACAAGGACAAAAGCACTGATACCAGTCAGTAAGTAAGTTAAAGAAGTGTATAGTAAGATCTCACCTCAGTCTCGAAAACAACATGAGGACTGAGGGAAAAAAAAAAGGCAAGGTATCGTAAACAGGCTAGATAAACTACCTGTGGCTTGGAACTGTATAGTAGTGGAGTGATCAAAAAAGTAGGTAGATATCATATGTTTTTCTGTGGAGAGGAGACAAAAGTTTGCATGCACATTGGCTTCTGCTGAGTTTCCTAAAATGGAATTAGTAAGTCATGCATGCACCAGTTTGCAATTCCAACATTTATGCCAACATCTGATCAAGGTGTGCAGAGTCAATGATCTGCATAGATGCATAAGTGTGTGCAGGATTGTTGAATATTTACTGTATGTTGTCAAATGCCTTTCTTATCTCTTCCTTTTCGTTCGGCATCCCTATCCCTTCACTGGCACTTACATTTTACATACTCTTGACACATCGTTACATCATCACAACTCCTCAGGATTCTTCCTTCCTCCCACACCACCTGTACTCCAGATGATGTGCATCCTTCATGTTTATGGGCATCCTTGTACTACAAATTACAAGCTCCCCCTTAACCTTATCTCCTTCCTGATGAGACAGGTCATGCATGAGATGGAACTGGAATAGTTCTTATCTATTCAGTGTGTCTATCCTAGATATATATAGTAAAGGGTATGGAGCACAGACCATTGAAGTATGTACAGTTGAACTGTTTGTCTGTGCTTGTATGTGTGTACAGTACTGAGCAAAAAAGGAAGGAGATATTACTTAAGCATGAGATCATCAACACCCCCCCATGCTGTGCACACAACTCCACAAGCCCAAGACCAGTATGATGAGTAATAAACAGAGGGGAAGAGAGTGGCTTAGTCAAGATATCAGCTGTGACATGTGAGGAAGGAAGACATTGAACAGTTATGGAGTTGGAAGAGATGCATTCATAGATGTAGTGGTGTCGTATATCTATATGTTTAGTGCCACAAGTGATGATAGGGTTAGACGCAATATCAATAGACCCTTTGTTGTCACCATAAGTAAGAGAGGAAAGGTGAAAGCAAAACCTATTTCTTTTAACAAGGAGCACAACCACATCCCCTGTGCAGCAGCCTGTGAGAGTGACATGTATTCCACTTCTGTGGAGGAGAGAGAGACAGTGTGTTGTTTTCTCAATGACCAGGCTATGGCTCCTCCCCCAAGCAGAAACACATATGCCCCAACTGATTTCCTATCGTCCTGGTCACCAGCCCAGTCAGAGTCTGAATAGCCAGATACTCCTGCCCCTTGATCTTGGCCATAGTGCAGATGAAGGTGCAGCATCCCCTTAAGGTATTGTAGGACATGACATGTGAGTGTGAGATGAAGAGGAAGGGGATTAGATAGGAATTGTGATAGTTTCATGACAGTGAAGGAGATGTCAGGTTGTGATACTATCGCAGCATAGAGGAGCAATCCTATGAGTTGCTGGTACTGACTGCAAAGGGATCAGAGAGCAGAATAGTCAGCATCTGCCTTGCTGATCGCTATCCCTGGAGGGAGAGGTGTCAGTGTTGGGTTGCAACTGTTCATTTGGAAGCATTCTAGGATGTCTGCAATGTAAGCCTCCTGATTGATGTCCAGGGTGCATGTGGCTCTGTCTCTGGTGACATGGAGCCCTAGATACAATTTGATCTCACCAAGATCTGTCATCTGGAAAAGCAATCTGAGTGTGGCTTTACAAGATTCAACTTCCTTGAGTGACCCTTCCAGGATGGTGATGTCATCAACATATAGGACAATGATGAGAGGTTGGGAGGATGTTGTTGAGACATAAATACCAGAGTCAGAGTATGTGCAGGTGAAGGAAAGGCCAAGTAGAGAGCTGAGCATCTTATGATGCCATTGACATGACACCTGCTTCAAGCCATAGATCACTTTGGACAATTGGCATACTTTGCCTTCCATGCCAGGAATGATGAAACCATGGGGTTGCTCCATGTAGATTTCTTTGTCAAGGTCACCATTCAGGAAAGCAGATTTGATGTCCATGGAGTGTACTTCCCAGTCTTCCAGGGCTGCAATGGTGAGCAGAATCCATAGTGATTCAAAGTGGGTAATGGGCAAAAATGTCTCGCTGTAGTCCAAACCATGAACTTGGGTGTAGCCTTTCTTTTGCAACAGGATGGGCTTTGAATCATCCATCTGCTTTGCATTTGAATATCTATTTGTTGCCTACAATGTTATGTCCTGAAGGGAGGTCCACAAGGTCCCAAGTGTGGAGGTCTCACAAAGATGTGAGTTCCTCATTGCAAGCTGATTGCCAGGTATTGCTATTGGGGCTGGATAGTGCTTGCTTCAGGGTTTGTGGATTGTGGGAGATAGCATGGGAAAGGATGGATGAAATTGAGGGACCACTGTGTGGGGTGATGAAAATATCATTGTCATTGCTGCCAGCTTCCCCTTCACCCAGGATGTCCACGAACTCATGCAGTCCATATGCACTATTGTGAAAATGTGCTGGGTGGTGGACAAGGTGCTCAGAGCAATGAAGAACAGGTGAGTCACCATGAACAAGGTCATCCCACAGCTGCTGATGTCCAGGAGATGCATGTGGCATACAATGCCAATGTGGAGGAGCATCATCATTGGCAGGGCAAGTGGTGTGTTGGGCATGAACATGAGGTGGAGGGACAGTGGGAGAGGAGGTGTGATGGGAGCAGTGGGAGCCACATCCAGAAGAACAATGGGTGCAGGAGTGACAGGTGGTGGAGCATCATGAGTGGTGACAGGTGGGGCATCATGAGCAAGGTCAGAAGGTGCATCAGAATTGCCATTGTCAACAGACCCAGAGCTAATGCTGTCATCATTGTCAGGCAAGCATGGTGGCAGAGGAAAAGGGAAAACATCGAGCATGGTGGGTGCAACTGAGGCCTTGAGAGCCAGAAAAATGGTCTCCTTGAAGACGACATCTCAGCTGGTCACAATTTGGTGAGTGGCTCTGTCCCAAAAACACCAGCCCTTTGTCCTGGACTCATAGCCAACAAAAATGAGGGGCTGGGAACAAGGAGACAACTTGCCATGGTCATGATCAGGCACCCATACCCAGGCACGACAACTGAAGACACAGAGATGGGAGATATCTGGGGGATGATTGGAAGGAGACCAGAGTGCTGTGGGGGTCTGCCAACCTAGGTGATGCATCGGAGAAAGGTTGTAAGTGTGCACTGCAATGCAGATGGCAAGCTCCCAGAAGCCTGTGGACAGGTGTGTGCAGTGGAGGAGGCACAGCATGTGCTCCAGGATGGAGCAATTCCAGCACTCCACACAACTGTTCTGTTGGGGTGAGTATGGCATGGTATGCTGGTGGTCAACTCCTTCCTCCAGAAGAAGGGAGCTAACAGTTGCATTGACATACTCCCCCCCTTGATCGGATTGTATGACAGTGGGTACATGGCCAAAGAGCATGTGAGACCATGTGAGGTAGTGCCACAGAGCATTGGTGAAGTGGTCTTTACTCTGGAGGGGGTAGACAACCCTGTAGCTGGAGTAGTCATCCAAAAATGTTGCAAAATACAATGAACCAGAGGACAAGGCTGGTGTCCTGACAGGTCCAACCAAATCCAAGTGGATGAGGTCACTGACTTGGACTGCATGAGTGCGAGAGGGATGGAAGGATGGACATGGAAACTTCCCTTGGAGGCAACTGCTAAGAGCGGCCTATTGGGTGGTCTTAGGGAAGGTCTAAAATGTTACTCCTGGTAACCAAGGTTTGGATATTGGCTTGATGAACGTAATAGAGGTTCCGAATGACGATGAAGAGTGGGATTAACGATATAGTTACGAGGATGATTCCACCGATAACGATACGAGGATCCAGTTTGACTTAGTGTAAGATGTCTTTAATAGCTTTTAGAGTTCTTAGACTTAGTTAAGATAGAGTGAAGCGAGTGGTTAACGAGCTTAGATCAAGCGCAGTATAAGGAGAATCCCTAGATTGCGAAGTTGACAAGACTGGGGTTTAAGACCGCCAGTTTGTCAACTATTTATACAAACTAGTGATCTAACTATAGTACGGTTGCGCAGTAAAGTGCAGTAAGTAAACAACAATGCGCAGTAATGCGCAGTAAGTACGCGTCCATGTGATATAAGTGGCTCAGCCACAAGCGTGTAATGAACTAGAGGTAAACAAATGTAAATAAAGACGAGAAGAGAGAGTCCTTGCTAATTGTATAGTGATAGTCCTTAGCAAGTAAATGTTATAATAAATAAAGAGAGATAAAAGAGGAAAAGATAGGTCTAGTATAGTACCTGGAGCTAAGCTCACACTTAAGTATGTAAATACTTAAGTACTATAATAGAGAAAGGAAAGGAGAGTCCTTACTAAGTAAAGTGGAGCTAAGCTCACACTTGTAGTAATGATACTATGCTTTACTTGTAAGTAAATATAAAAAAGAAAAAGAAAAAAAACAAAACAAAACTGTTACGAGGTGCCAAAGCAAGTGCCTCGTAACAGCAACCATCACAGGGCACATCTGTAGATGAGGTGATGGGAGGGTGAATACCTGACAACTGCAACAGCTGAATATGTGATACAACGTTATGTGACAGATGCCCAAGGCATTATGCCAGATCTGCAGAGTGGGAGATGAGAAGGAGTGCAGTGATGGAGCGGGCACCAGATCTAGCCAGTATGTTCCATTCTTCAGGAATCCAATGCTAAACATCTTGTCATTGTGACAGATGATGCAGGTAGTCTTTTTGTATGTGATGTGGAAACCAAGTGATGCAAGTTTGCTGATAGAGAGGAAATGTCCAGTTGCCTTTGGGATGTGGAGAACATTGGACAATACCAGCAAAACAGTGGTTCCATCTGGCAGGGTGTGTTGACATTTGCATAACCCTCAACCAATGCAGGCAATGGTGGATCCATTGCCAACCATAACTGTTTGGAATGAGGTATGTTCATACATAGCAAAGTCGGACCAGTCAGTGCTGATGTGATCTGTGCACCCAGAATCCAGCATCCAAGGCCCAAGGCCACCATAGTACACAGTGTCAATTGCAGGAGGTGAGGAACTAGACATTTGGTGTAAGGTACTGCTGCCATCTCCTCCTCTATCTTTGTTTTTAGCCTTTTTATCCAGCCATGCTTTGATGTCTTCTGGCATGCCATGCAATGCCCAACATGTGTTGACTGTATGGTTCTTCTGCTTACAGTGTGTGCAGAAGGAGTTGTTTCGGCGCACACCGGGATTGGCAGATTGGAAGGCAGAGAGAGCAGAGACCATTTTCATGTGAGCTTCTTCATCAAGGATGCATCTGTGAATGGCCCCAAGGCTGAGCTGTGAGATATTGGAGGAGGCAAGGACTGACAAGGTGAAGTGTCCCCAGCTCAGTGGGAGTGCATGTAAAAGGATAAAACACATTTTATCAGGCTGCTATTATTTTCCCTATTTTTCCCTTTATTTTCCTCTATTTTCTTATGTCTCTATTGTCATAGATCTTACAATCACTCCTGATCTATCAAAGTGATTCTCACAGTCATGCATTCTTTCTCTTCATCTTTATCAGCCGATGATGTGTATGTCATCTAATCTCTGATCGGCCCATTCTATCTTTAGTTATGATTCATTTTCTCACCCTTACTGCACATGCTCACCAATCCTTCTCACACCTGCTGCAGAGTATCACCAATCACTCTCACAGTTGCTGTGGAGCCTCAGTCAGCACTGACGTGTCCCCTCTATTATTAGATATGACATCATTACTATAGGTTCTCATTCTCCAGCCCTATACTGTACTGCATGGTCTGTGCATGCTTTAGGATACTATATATACATAGGACTCCTAGTGGTTTATTCCCCAGTTCTGATCATCTGGGATAT